>CM077163.1:97503385-97738368 GCA_039583875.1 Platanthera guangdongensis
AGGGTCTTGGCCTGGTACTGTGTATACCTGCCTAGGAAGTGGAGATGCCGGCTCCACTGTTGTCGTAGCCACAACGGTGGTACCGAAGAGTTCAGCTAACTCCAAAAAGTGAGAACTAAAGGTCTATGATCACAGAGTAGTGTGTGTGAGTTGCACTTGTATGAATCACAACCCACATAACTTATCCTAGTGTACATACAAACTTAGGGCATACCACTGTGGATCCTTATCATATAAATTAATATGTGCTCTTTTATATGATAAGTTATACTTATGAAACCTTAACTTGTAAGTTTATATGGGAATTCATATAAGTTAAGGTACTCTTGTGATGTTAGTGTAGCGGTAGATAGTTTACTTTCTACTCAGTTTCTTTACTTTACTTACAGCTCATTCTTTCAGCTCTACTTTACCTATTGCACTTCTTTTCATTACTACTTTACTTACTCTACTTGTGATATAAGAACTGTTGGAATAATGATATAATTGTTAGAAACATAACTATGATAGAATAGATCCACCGTCACCTGCTTTCATTTTGTACTGCTTTCTTGTCCTCTGCTTTCGTCCCCCTCCCCCTCGCTCGATGCCTAGTAGTCACGGGGGCGCGGAAAGGACAAAATGGATTAGTATTTATGACTAACGGTCGGTTGTGACCGTATCATTTTAGGAGCTCGAGGAGGTAGACCACCAGTACGACCAGCAGGACGAGGTGGTAGGACCTAAGGAGTAGATACCATGTACTACTACCGCAGCTCAGCGTTAGGTGATGACGAGTGTTTCAGTTAATGCTTCTGCATTGTGTTGTTGTGAGAGAAATTTGATTCTATTTTGGTATGTACCGGGCATAAGCCCTAACTCTCTCTTCTGTACACATTGTGGACTGATGTACTTTCATCACTATATATTATGATGATATTGTTGTCACTGGTGGGCTTGCTAGTTTTTATTTACTTCTTATTATACTTCTTTTTTGACTTGGCCTACAAGTTAAATGATCGTATTAGCAAGCTGCATCGGCATCGTGTGGTGTCGACTAGACAATGTGCTGGTGTCAACGTAAGGTGGCGGTTCTGGGAATAAGACCGGGTAACCTCCTTGATAAGGGGGAGGGGGGTCTTAAATGCCAACAATGTAATTCTGCTGTTTTGAAAGGCTACTTGCAGGACAGCAGGGGTAAAAGGATAAAACAAACACTAGATGATTAGCTCATGACATTCCACTTGCCTGGGGTGGCAAGTGACTGATGAGACTGGCACTCGCTGCTTCCTTAAGGGCCAGGGCGAGTGTGGTCCTATCCTTCCCCACTCGCCAGCTCTCTACCGAGATCCTAGGGCGAGTGTGTGCCCGTCTGCTCCACTCGCCCCTACTTAGTTACCCATGCCTGATCGAGTCGGGCAGCCCCAAAAGGTACTCGTCCCCCTTCCGACTCGCCTTAGACTTGGACTACATCAAAATGGCCCGAGCAACTCCTGCTGACCTCACTCACCAGATACGGGGTTTTACAGAATTCCCGCTCTTTGCGAGGTTGCCCCAAACTCAGAAAGAAACATCCAAACCCAAGAGACTGATGAGTGGGTCAACGAGCCCAAAGAAAACTTTTGGTGGGATCCACAAGCCACTATACATATATGACCACCTACCTAGGTGACCTTTGCCATTCCCCCTGTTCTGGTTTTACTGAGATGACTCTTTCCAAGGAGTTTCAGGAGAGGCTCAACCGCGCCCTGAAGCTCAATGCTATACACACTTCCGAGATGAGCCCTTGGATCTCCAACCCCTCACCATGAGAGTCACCGAAACATTAACCAGCTAAAAAGGCCAAGTCCAACCCCAAAGTTGTCGAGTCTGTCTATCGTGATTTGGCCTCCACCCCAGATCATGGACTCGCTTCTTCGTCAAAACCGACCGCTGAACCGAGAGGGAAAAAATCATCGACCTTTCTGCCGACCATGACACAAATCAGGATGATGTCGAAACTCCTACACCGCGAGTTGATCCTCCTCTAAACGACTCACACCTCTAAACACCTCCTGAAGACTGCGCGAGAAGTCTGGCACCTACCTTTGGGATCACTGGCCTGGACTCAATAAGGCTGAAGTTGCCGACTTGCCAACCTGCTCGGCAACCCACCCTCAATCTTGCACTAGCGGGGGGAGGTGTCAGGGACATCCATGTCACGAGCTTTGAGCTAATCGTCACCCCAAACTCTCTACTCCCAGGTCATGGCAAGACAATTCTGCCTCCTCTCAATATCCCTTTCAATGGGCAACCAAGGTCTTCTCAGCAACCCAACCTCGGCGGGACCATCTCGTAAGGTTAGTCTGAAGCACACACCGTTTTTACAACCCCAAGCTTCTCATCTGAACTTATTATCCTTGCAAGCCTTCCCGATCAATCTGAAGCCGAAGAATGTTCTGAGCCGGCATGGCACACGCAACATCCTTCCCCCAACGTAATTGAGGATTTCCTGGACATCTCTCTGGAACCTGTCGAGCAGAGGAGGCAGACCGTGGGAGCCTTAAGAAGTATAGACTCATTCTACACGAGATCTAGGAGGAGAATGCACTCAATAAATAAAGGCTGCAGGCACTAGTGCAAGATTATGTGCTGCTAGCAAACAAGTTGAAGCACAGCTCGATGAGCGGAATGACTTCTCGCAGCCCGCTCATGGATCGAATCAACGAGGATATGCGGCTCATCCAGCAGTACCTAGAGCTGGTCTACGAGTTCAACAACCCGCGTCGACCTACGAGGATGGCGACGTGAGTCCGGGGTAGATGGAAATAGATCCCTAGCTGAGCCTACCAACACTCGCACCCCAGATCCCCAGCTCGCACATGTAATAATGATAATACTTCTCTACTGTATTCTCTGAACATTTAACATGGCTATATAATAACTTAACTATTTTTAGATCTGATTTCCAATGCTCTTTATTCGCGAATCATGTTATGCTATAGACTAGGCATGCCTTTAGGTAGAACAGGTCACATGATTCGGTGAGTCATATCTTGCGAGCTGGTATGGACCAATCATCTCGGAAGGATTAATTTGTTTTCTATAAATAGGCCCCCTTACCTACCGTTAGCATATCACATTTATTGCCGGCATATACCCCCTCCTAATTGCTCTTCTCTCCACTTGCATTTGCACACGAGTTCTTCAGAAATGGGCAAGACGCAACCTGACGCCGATGGGAGGTCAAAGTGCACGAGACAGTTTGCCGAGCACTCCTTCTTTGATGGAAACACTACAGAGGAGTATCTAACCTTCGTGGGAGACCATGTTTCGTTTGGTTTCTCTGTGCGCCGAACCGGGGAGGACGAGGCGATAAACATATTCTTCGCGGACGAGCTTGCCTTCCCCATCTCACACTTTAAGGTGGGGTTGTGCCTCCCTCTCTCGCCGGAGATCCGCCAGATGATAAAGTACAATGGGGCAGTTCCCGCGTAGCTGAACCCAAATGCGATTGCCATGATGGTTGCATTCACATGAATCCTCCGGCGAGAGCAGATCAAGTTCAACCTCACTATCTTTCGGAAGCTATTCATATACCATGCCACCAACGATGGCATGGCCTTTCTTGTCGGCTCATAGTTCAAAGTTCATGAGACAACAAATAAAAACCAAAACTGGTGCTTGAAGATCATCTTCATCAAGGGCGACCTCGACAACATACCCTTCTCTCCTCGACAAAGGAGCTAGGATGTGTACCGACCACCGACCATGCCGGGCGATGACATCGAGCTCCACAAGTTCTTCCTCAATAAGGAATTTGAGGTCGCCTACCTCCGATGGGCCCTAGACTCGCTTCCGCCGGTTCATCCCGACAAAGGTATAGTCCTTTTACCTCTCTTTTTAATGGGTTCGCCGAAAAATTAGTCTTCCCGACAAGTTATTTTTTGTAGGGGAGCGATTGATTCCCGAGCATCCTCCCTTCGCGGACTCGGGACTTTACCCTGACTCACTCGCGTGCGAGAGGGGCGTAGAGACAGCCTGCCAGAGGGAGCTAGATTCAACCAGACCTCCCCCCAGCAAGAAGCGACCTGACCTCGTGAACTCTAGCTCGCCTCACCATACACCGTCACCGAAGAAACTGAAGAAGGCAGTGGTGGTCTCCAAGGGGAACAAGATCATCCTCGACACGTCGGAGAAAGAGCAAGGCAGCGGCGGCCCTTCTGCTTCCCCAGTTGACGAGGAGTTCAAGGTCCGTGAGTTGGGCCTGCTAAAGGATCTTCGACACTTTTGTCTTGGTGGGAAGGCAAAGGACCAACTCTGCAAGCCAAATATACAATGGGATGAAGGGGCCCACAGAGTCTCCATCTCATCCCTCCTCCCCTCCTGGTTTGAGCGCCATCCTCCCAGCGGGGATGCTTATGCCCTCGGCTTCGGGCTATATGGCCGCGAGGTAGCCAAGGACTACCATGAAATGACCCTCTAGTGATTCGAACATGAGTGCTCGCGAGCCCAAATGAGGGCCATGGAGCTCGTGCACATGTCGGTTTGACACGACTTCAACCTTAGCCACAAATTGGCGAGTGCCGAGCAGGACCGGGATATCGCCATAGACGAGGATGCCGACTTGGCAAGGCGGTTGGGAATCACCGAGAACATAATCAGCAAGAACGCCAGTGGGGTGGTGAGTTCTAGTCAACCTCTTCCTATTTTACTTGGCTTTCATAATTTCCTTTCTTTCCTCCTTTTACCTGACATGATGCCGAAATAGCAGACCGCCTGCATAATCGTGCTGCCGAGCTGGAGGAGAATTATAAAAAGTTGTAGGAGAAGAATAAGTCGCTCCATGGTGAGCTCTCCCACCTAATGGATGTCATCCTCCCTCCCACTGGCGGCAAGCCGGGTGCCCAAGTCCAAAAGCTGAATACATTCAGCGAGGCGGATGTCAATGAAATGTTGCGGGTCAGCTCCATCAAAACAGCTGATCACAACCTGCAGTTCATGCGAGATCTACAGGTGGTGACGGAGGACTGGGAGGAGGTGAGAGCTATTCCTCCCAATACCTTTTGTAGGAGCTATTCCTCCCAATACCTACTCAAGGCGAGAAGCAGGACAACTTCAACTATATCTCTAAGGATGTCTCCGGCTTTGAGGATGAGCCTTCATGGGGAGAGGATGAGAGCTGGCTATATTATATATTTATATATTTTTTTTGTAATGCTCCCCCCTAACACTGTAACTGTTCGATTTTGTTTTACGTCACAAAACTTGTGCGCAGCGGAAATGGAATAAGAAATGCCCAAAATACTTCGGATCTAGTGATCAACATTAATGAAGAAATAAAGTGCGGTAAATAAAATTTTTACCTTTGAGGGATTGAGTCAATACTCAACCAATATACTCCGATTGATTCCAACGAACAACAACGACTTGATTTCCGAGCATAGAATAGTGTCCATGCCTATACAGGTGATCCACACGAATGGGAGAACTCTCAGACTCTTATCGCAGAAGATCTAGTTCGGAAGAAATAACTCTACGTCTTCATAGACTACTACGTCTACTACAAAAGAGGCAGCGGGGACGAGTACTAACGCCCTAGAAACACTTTCCGGCGAAGTATAAGGATGGCGGACAGTCGGCGATGAGATCGGCTTAGTCGTCCTTGGCAGAACAGTTCCGTCGGTAGGGGAGAAGAGCTGACTTAGGATTAGGTTTTTTCGTAACTTAGAAACTTACTCGGTTTACTGTACATAACATTTATATAGTGAATACCGAGCCAATTGATACCAACAGACCACGCTGAACCGGACTCAGAGGAATTAAACCGGACGAAACAGAATTCTTCGAGTATACACGTCGATATTCGACGAATCAACACTTGACTCGAAGAATCGTTGAGTATACATGTCGATATTCGACGAATCAACACTTGACTTGACGAATCGTTGAGTGCACTCAATGAACTCAATCCCTCAATGCCAAACTCATAGAATCA
Source organism: Platanthera guangdongensis (assembly GCA_039583875.1). NCBI lineage: Eukaryota > Viridiplantae > Streptophyta > Magnoliopsida > Asparagales > Orchidaceae > Platanthera > Platanthera guangdongensis. Next base: position 97,509,342 of record CM077163.1, read on the forward strand.
ACACTTGACTCGAAGAATCGTTGAATGAACTCAACGCACTCAATGCACTCAACACCATCATTCGATGAGTCAACTTTTCACTCAACGAAGACATCGAATGATCTCGACGCTCTCAATGCCGAATTCAACAAGTCAAAATTTGACTCTACGAAGGCATCGAGTGGTCTCAACAATCTCAATGCCTAATCAACAAGAAAATATTTGACTCGATGTAAGCATTGAGTTGTCTCGACGCACTCAATGCCTGGCTGAGTAGACTTGATACACTCAATGCCATCATTCGACGAATCAACGATTGACTCAATGAATCGTATATAGGTCTCATGTAACACTCCGAAACTCAAAAGTGCAACGAGAGGCATTTTGGGCCAAATCTGGTATTTGGCAGGGGGCACACGCCCTGGGACATGGGCGTGTCCCAGGGCATGTCAAGCTCGAGTCGACGATTTGGCTGCGAGGTCGATGAAATTTGTAGTCGACGATCGTCGAGCAGCGAACACGGCCTGAGACACAAGCGTGTCTCAGGGCGTGTCAAGCCCGTGTCGACGATCGGCCCGGTAGTCGACATTTTCGCTCGACGATGTGTCGAGACAAGGCACACGGACTAGGACACGGGCGTGTCCAAGGCCGTGTCGTGTGGTCGACGAACTTCGCTCGACGAAGTGTCGAGATAGTGAACACGGCCTGGAGCCCAGGCGTGTTTGGGTTTGACACGGGCATGTCACATTGGACACGGGCGTGTCCAAGACCCGTACGAGTCTCGGGTTGTTTTCGGGGCTGTGTCGATGGGGGCACACGGCCGACCACACGGCCGTGTCTGTTGGAACACGGGCGTGTCAGGTTGAACACGGGAGTGTCGGATGCCCGTGTGTTTTTCAAGACGCGTCGATTTTGACGGCGAATGGGGGACACGGCCCTGGACACGGGCGTGTCACATGCCGTGTTTGGCCCAGATTCTGCATTTTAGATCTGGATCATGGCCGTTCGTTTCTTTAATTCGGGATCCTATGGCTGGGGGTTGTTAGTGCTTGGATATGCACGGGATTGGACCCTTGAAACCCTCATTTCACTTGAGAGGTTCTCTTTCTAAAGGATAGAGAGAGAGGAGAGCAAAGGAGGAAGAAGAAGCTTAGATCCGGTCTTTGGAGGAGCTTCGGAGCTCCAAATTGCGAACTGACTTCGGATCTACGGAGGCAAAGAGAGTGCGGTGCTTTTCATCCACTTACATTTCCATGGCGCCAAGGAAGAACGCTAGGGTAACGATTCTCTTCTTGAGCATGTGAAGCTCTCCTTCTTTGCATAGGAAGCCCGCTCTCGCGAGTTTGCGGTGAGTTGGAGGCGTTCCTTTGGGTAGATTTGTAAAGTCCCCGTTGTTTAGAGTCCGTATTCGAGAACGGACATAGGCATGATATTTGAAGCCTACTCGAACATGTTGGTCTGGATCGGTGATGTTGCATTGCATAAATGCCGGAGAAGACTCCGTGCGATTGTTTGTTTTTCAGGTTTTCTACGTGGTAGATTGCAACAGGGAGCCTTGGGGATTAACCCTAAGGTGCACCCGAAAAACTGGGCGGATGCGTGATCTTGCCAACTTGGTGGCCTGGAAGCCAACTTGAACATAACCGGGTTATGTGAAGTGTGATGGAAACGAGACTCGGGAGAAGTTTGACCTGCGCATATGACTTAAATTGTCGTTACGATGTGAGCACGGGTTAGATGGAACCGTACTCGTTCTATGTTGTTCGGTTAGAGCCGTTGGCATAGATGAGGGTCTTCGGCGGTCTATGGCTTAAATTGACGTGACCCATGCCGGGAAGACAAATTGCTCATATGTTTGGCCGTTAAAGTGGCGGTGGTGAGTCAGGAATGTCTATGGCTTAAATTGACGTGACATTGGTCGGTTCACTGAGAATGTGCCCTGAGTGCACGGGGTGTGTGGACGTGCGTGCCTACACCTGTGATGTAGTGATATTACTATATTGCTTGATTATACTAATAAAATACAGGGAAGGAGCATCGCCGCCCCGAGTTGGGGGCGGGATCATTATAATTTGGTCAGCATTGCTGACCGTTGCTTTTGTTTGCCACCGTGCGGTGGATTGTGCTTGCAGGTGCTGCTGGACCGAGCGGTCAATAGCGGGCTAAATCCCAAATTGCGAAGCCGGCCCTCGAAGGCCTTATTGGAGTGTTTTACTTGCTTTTGTTCATGTATGACCGGCCTACGTGTCGTGGTATGGAAAACATGTAATATGAGTAAAACCATTTGTAAGGCCTTAAGGCCAGTACTGGTTTATGTACTTCATTCCTATTTGGCTTATTAGTGGACATTCATACTTGGTGCTGGGTTCTTTTAATTGCAACTTATAAAACTGCTTCCGCTAGAATGCTCTGTGTAGGACGTTATGATTTGTTGAATGGTTTTCGTTGAGTAACCACCCGGTCTGTCTGTGGTATATGGCATCAGGCCCCGACCAGACCTACTGCTATATACTATGCGACGGATAGGGGGAGTTACAATTTGGTATCAGACTACTGGTTTCGGTCAGGCTTAAATGCATTCGTGGACGAATTCTTTTTAAGGCGTGGTGAGCACATGTTTGTGCGTCATCATTTTCACATCAAAAGAACCCATGAATGTCCACTTAGGAATGCAAATACACATGTTTGGAGAACCTGCGTGTTCCTATAATTGTTGTTTGCAATTTTGTTTGGTCGCTTAACAGTGTTTTGTACCACTATAGGTGACCGGAAGCGGTGCTGGGCCGTCAGAACATCATGTTTCTGAGGTTTATAGTGCACCTGGTGAGGTGCCTGCAACCCTTCCCTCCGCCGAAACCATAAGAATGGTGGTGGAAGCAGAGTTCACTGCGATTGGAGCACAAAATCAAAGACGTGTGCGGTCCCCTATTGTTCCAATGCCGGGTGGTGTGATGGAGTAAACGACATTTATAGGACCTTTGGGGCAGCAATTGAACATGTTCTTAGCCCTGGGTACGCACTCAGTTGAAGATTATTTGCAAGTGTTTCTGATGATAAGACGCTACCCAAGCTCTGAAGTGGAGAGCGAGCAGTCAATGGTCGATAGTTTTTATAATGGCCTGCGCGCCAGATTGCGAATTCTATTGCTAGGACCAAAGTTATTGGGATTCCGAGCCTTTGTAGAATCGACTAGATCTTTGGAAGAATATTTGGAAAAAGTCAATCGGACGTCGGAGCTTTGGGTACTAGACTCTCCAGATTCTGCCAAATATGAATATCGAAGGAGGAGGAATAAGAAGTCTAAAATGTCTACTGGTCAGGCTCCATATGGTTGTTTTAAGTGTGGCAAGGAAGGGCACTTTGCCCGAGACTGTCGGATGGGTGCTCAGAAGTTAAAGGAAAACCCTGGTGATAAGAGGTCGGGGTTAAAAGCGCTGACTACTTCAAAGTACGGCTATCAAAGGTTCTTTAAGAAGTCTAGGACTTCGGGTCCAGCTCCTTCTTCTGGTGCTTCTGGGGTGACTACGGGTCGGACCCCGGGTGCATGCTTTACTTGTGGAAAGCCGGGGCACTTTGCCCGCGATTGATGGAGCGGACGTCTCAAGTTTAAGAAGAAGCACGTTATCATGATGACAAGTACGGCTTCAAGTTATAGTAGTTTAACCTTAAATACTTGTTGCCCTTGTGCATGTTAGCTTATAACTACTTGTGCTAAGCTTTGTTCTTACTTTAGTTTATCTGGCGAGAGCACCGTTCATTTAGGGAACATTGCATTCCTTTATTTAGGAATTATAGTGCACGTCGAAATACCTCCTTCGATGGTAAGAGACAAATTGGATGCGTTATGGTCCAATGGTGCTCAATGTGAGCGAGTAGAATTTGTTGCGCTTAGCTTTGGATTGAGAGTCAGGAGTTCCATTTGCTAATGTCGCTACTGCCGCTGGAGGAGTTCGACGTAAAATTTGGCATGGACTGGCTCTCAGAGCATCAAGCCTATATCGTTTGCGGTACCAAGGAAGTCAAGCTGGGAGCAAGTCGTGAGATGACTTTCACGGGCTTGAAGGGGGTCGAGCAAGACATTGATGTCTGCTCTTCAGGTGGTGAAGGCGGTTCGTGCCGGTGTAGAACTATTCTTTACACTGGTGGAGGTTGCAAAGCATAAGCCCGCGTTGGATAGTATTGCAGTGGTATCAGAGCACCCTGATGTGTTCCCTAACAATCTTCCTGGAGCCCCGCCGCAGCAGGAGATAGATTTTACGATAGAGCTCGTACCAGGTGCAAAGCCTGTGTCATGCTCTCCGTATCGGCTAGTGCTTAAGGAATTGGCGGAGCTGAAGGTGCAACTTCAAACGTTGTTGGAGCAAGGGTATGTGCATCCAAGTTCTTCGCCTTGGAGAGCACCGGTCCTCTTTGTTAAGAAGAAGGACGGGAGCTTGAGACTTTGTATTGATTATCGGGAGTTAAACAAGCTAACGGAAAAGAAAAAGTATCAATTCCAAGGATCGATGATCTTTGGATCAGTTGGTCGCGTCGATGGTGTACTCTAAATTGGATCTCAAGTCTGGTTACTATCAGTTGAGGATAAGGGAGAGTGATATCCCTAAGACAACATTTAGTACAAGATACGGGCATTACGAGTTTACAGTCATGCTGTTTGGGCTGACGAATGCGCCGTCAGTACTCATGGATTTGATGAACATGACGTTCAGGGACCATCTACGTTCAGGTATGTACGCCAAGTTCTCGAAGTGCGAGTGTTGGTTGTCCTCAGTGGCGTTCCTCAGTCATATAGTGAGTGGGGAATGGTATTACAATGGATCCAGTGAAGATTGTTGCGATACGGGAGTGGCCTGAGCTTTCTACGGTAGCGGAAGTCCAGATTTTTCTGGGGTTTGCCGGCTATTATAGGTGCTTCATGGAGAACTTCTCGCGGATAGCGTTACCCCTCACTACTTTGACGAAGAAGGAGCATAAGTTCGTTTGGACACCGGAGTGCGCGCGAGCTTTTGAGGAGGTGAAATGTCGGTTGACCATGGCGCCTGTGCTGAGTTCGCAGAGTGGGACCGAAGGTTATGAGATTTATAGCGATGCTTCGGGCAGTGGTTTGGGTTGTGTGATGTTACATCATGGAAGCGTTATAGCATATGGCTCGAGACAGCTAAAGGTGCATGAGAGGAACTATCCGGTCCATGACTTGGAGTTAGCGGCCGTGATTTTTGCCTTAAACTGTGGAGGCATTATTTGTACGTTGTGAAGATTGATATCTACACCGATCATAAGAGCATGAAGTATTTGTTTGATCAGAAAGATCTGAATATGCAACAACGTAGATGGATGGAGTTCATAGGAGTCTATACATTCAAGATCCACTACGTGCCTGGTAAAGGTAATGCGGTTGTGGACGCGTTGAGTCGCCGAGCCCCAGCTCAAGCCAATTGGATGTCGATCCATGACGAACGGTTGGTTCGGTAGTTGGAGGCATTGGATATTTTTGCGTGGATAAGCAAGCAAGTGCTGAAGCACTCTTGAATTGGACTGAAGTTCAATATGACCTGGCTGATCGGATTTGGCAGGCATTGGATATGGATGTCCATATGAAGCAGTTTATTGTAGAGGCTCTGGATGGGCCAAATTCCCAATTCGTTGTGCAGGATGGATTGCTTTGGAAAGACGGTCGCCTTTGCGTCCCAAGCGTGGGCAGTTTGCAGGTGGATTTGTTGTACGAGGCGCACCATACCAAGTACTCGATACACCCGGGGAGCACAAAGATGTACCGCGACGTGAAGAAACTGTTATGGTGGCCGGGTTTGAAGAAGGATGTGGCACTCTACGTGGCGAAGTGCCAAACTTGTGCCTTGGTGAAGTGGAATGCCAAAAGCCGGGAGGATTTCGGAAGTCCTTGCCTATTCCGGAGTGGAAATTCGACGACATCACTATGGACTTTGTGCACGGTTTGCCAAGGCCGCAAAAAGGAAACGACGCCATCTAGGTGGTCGTAGATCGGTTAACAAAGGTGTCTCATTTCATTCTGCATAAGACACCGTATGATGTAGTGATATTACTATATTGCTTGATTATACTAATAAAATGTAGGGAAGGAGCATCGCCGCCCCGCGTTGGGGGCGGGATCATTATAATTTGGTCAGCATTGCTGACCGTTGCTTTTGTTTGCCACCGTACGATGGATTGTGCTTGCAGGTGCTGCTGGACCGAGCGGTCAATAGCAGGCTAAAGCCCAAATTGCGAAGCCGACCCTCGAAGGCCTAATTGGAGTGTTTTACTTGCTTTTGTTCATGTATGACCGACCTGTGTGCCGTTGTATGGAAAACATGTAATATGAGTAAAACCATTTGTAAGGCCTTAAGGCCAGTACTGGTGTATGTACTTCATTCCTATTTGGCCTATTAGTGGACATTCATGCTTGGTGCTGGGTTCTTTTAGTAGCAACTTATAAAACAACTTCCGCTAGAATGCTCTATGTAGGACATTATGATTGGTTAAATGGTTTCCATTGAGTAACCACCGAGTATGTCTGTGGTATATGGCGTCGGGCCCCGACCGGACCTACTGCTATATACTATACGACGGATAGGGGGTGTTACATCGCAACACTCTCAATGCTAACTCGACGAATCAACACTTGACTCGACGAAAGTTTTGAGTGGTCTTGACGTACTCAACGTATGGCTGAGTCCAGTCCTTTACTCATCTCATGCCAGCGCTTGGTCCTTCACTCATCACATGAGCAAGACCAATATAATCCAATCTTCCAAATTCTCCAAACGTCCTTATGTGCGACACTGAGAGGCTCATACTGCGTTGGCAGTGAGACTACATATTTGATCACTTCCAAATCACAATGGTAGCACGAATAGTAACCTCGCTGTGAGGAGAGTCCTTTTTTAATAGAAAAGATCAATGAGAATTTTACTTAGACAATCTTCCTATTCTGTGTTTATTTTCTACATTTCACTCACACGCGCGTATCACCCCCTTGCCACGCAACCTCGCTAGGATAGAACTCGCCGCGAGTGCCCACCGGATGAATTTTAGATTATGTACTTGTTCGCAAACCTTGAGATCTTGATACCCCATAGAAATAGGAGGGACCACTCGCCGAGGGAGACCTGCGACCTCCTGGCTTGCCCGATAGATCCCTTTCCCATTAGAAGGTTATTCACGACCTGAGTTTCACCAGTAAAAAATGATGGGATGGAATTCAATTGCCGAGAACACCCCTGGCTCGCCTCCCTTGGTAGTTTTCGAGTTCTCGACTCGGCACCTCTATCATTGCTTTGCTGCGTTATTGTTGCCCCTTTGTAGTTGTCGAGATTTCGGCTCACCATTGCCTGATTATTTGGGATTTTGCTGGATCTAACCTGTTCTCCTTATGACTTTTTGCCCTTGGCCTTTTCCTCAAGTTCACCTTTGAATGCTTCATGTTGAATGGTAAGAGCAGCCCATGTCTCTGTTCCAGAGCATCTATGATGTCGACCGAGGACCCCTGCCATGTTAGCTAGGTTAGAGCCTGACAACGGGAGAAGCTCCATACTTAAACAGACTCTCTTGAGTGACATCTAGCCGTTCCAGCTAGGGGGAGCCTGGTAGTGGGATCTTCTAGGGCTCTGGGGCAGACTCTCTTAAGTGACGTCCAGTCTTGCCAGAAAGTGGGAGCCTGGTTGTGGGATTTTCTCGGGGTCTGGGTTGACTCTCTCGAGTGACTTCCAGCCCGACCAACTAGTGGGAGTCTGGCAGCGAGATCTTCTTGGGGTCTAGGGAAGTCTCACTCGAGTTAAATCCAGCCCTGCCAGCTAGTGGGAGACTAATAACGGGATATTCTTGCGGTCTGTGGCAGACTCTCTCGATTAACATCCAGCCATGACATCTAGTGGGAGCCTGACAACAAGATCTTCTCGGGGTCTGAGTAGACTCTCTCAAGTGACATCTAGCCCTGCCAGCTAGTGGGAGCCTGACAGCAGGATCTTCTCAAGATCTGGGGCAGTCTCTCTAGAGTGACATACAGCCATACAATCTAGTGGTAGCCTGCAACTAGATCTTCTAGGTGTTTGGGCAGACTCTCTCAAGTGGCATACAACCCTGCCAGCTAGTGGGAGCCTGATAGCGGGATCTTCTCGGGATCAGGGTAGACTCTTTCGAGTGATATCTAGCCCTGCCCGCTAATGGGAGCCTGACAATGAGATCTTCTTGGGATCTGGGGCAGACTCTGTCGAGTGACATCCAACCCTGCTAGCTAGTGGGAGACTAGTAGCGGGTTGAGTACATTAGTGCCAATGTACTTGATTTGAAGAAGTCTTCTCAGCTCAATGATATACACATTGTTGTATTTGATGGATGTTAAGTTTATATGTGCAGGTAAATAAAGCTAAGTACAAAGTGTCGACACTCAGGACTAGTGTCGACACACACTGAACAAGTTATGTCGAGATTAGGAAAAACTGTGTCTGTTGGGTACATTGGAATATATATACCTGATTTGAAGAAGCCTCACCCTACTCAATGATATACATCAAGGTGTATTTGATGCGCTTTGAGTTTATATGTGCAGGTTTAGTAATTGCAGAAAAATGCAGAAAAGTTTCTAAGTCCATGTGTCGACACCTAGAGGAGAAGTGTCTACACTTATGAAGGCTAGTGTTGACACCCAGAGAAGCTGTGTCGACACTTGGAGTAATTGTGTCGACACCAGGAAGGCAGAGTCGACACCAGAAGAAAAGTGTCGACACATACAGGCAGTGTCGACACACAGTGAAGAATTGTCAACATTATCTGTGTCGACACTTAGAGGCAGTGTCGACACCCAGAGAAACTTTGTCGACATCAAATGTATTGACACCAGGAGGCTGTGTCAACACAAAGTAAACTTCAACAAAGTTAAAGTACTTGTGTCGACACAAAGGAGATGTGTCGACACTCAACAAGTTTTCAACACATGAAGGCATGTGTCGACACAAAAGAGATGTGTCGATACTCAGCAAGTTTCAACACATGAAGGCATGCGTCGACACAAAGGAGATGTGTCGACACTCAGCAAGTTTCAACACAAGAAGATGTGTCGACACAAAGGGGTTGTGTCGACACCCAACAGAATTCAACTAAGTATTAAAGAAGAAGTACTTGTGTCGACACACTCAACCAGTGTCGACATATTCAACAGAAGGCTTGTGTCGACACACAGAATCAGTGTCGACACATTCTGAAGAAGCAATGTCGAGAAGCTGTTACAACAAGGAGTTGTGTCGACACCATCAAGGCTAGTGTCGACACTTAGTCAACTTGTGTCGACACATAGTCTATTTGTGTCGTCACATAATGACTATCTGTCTCGACACTTTCAGACGGTGATAGTAATTTCAAGAAGTGACTGGATGAACTTGACAGCTGCCATTTCAATCGGTCAACTGCAACTGTCAGAGCCATCACAGGGTTGTTAGAAACCGGATCAGCCGGTCACCATGGAGAAAGCCTATATAAAGGCCTTTCTCCTTCAACAGACTAAGAGATATAATAACAGAAGATTGATAACAATTAATCAAGAGATATAACAATACAAAGAAGACCCTCAATAGAAGATCTAAGAAGTTGGAGAGAGAGAGCTCCTTCTAAGAAGAGCAGCTGCTGAACCAGGTTGAAAAGTAAGATTCAGATTGAGATCTGAATCTCAAGACAGCAGTTGATTGAAGATCATCAGCACAGGATATTCAACCCTACTGTGTTCTAATTCAAGAAGCTTTGAAGAAACCCAAGGGTGGTTGATCTCTGCCTAGTTCTTCCAAGAACTCATCAAGAAGCCAGTCAATTCATCTCTCTCAGTCAGAGTTATGGTTAATTACCTTGTATTATTAAATTCTTGTAAGATCCTAAGGGATTTGAGTTTTAAGCCTAAACTATAAAGGCTGAGGTAGGGCTTTTGTGCCTGAGTGTAGGAGATTCTATTCTCTGAGTGTAGGCCTTGATTGAAGGCTGAGGTAGGGCTGTTTAGCCTAAGCGTAGGTCTTGGTGAAGACTGAGTGGTAGGGCTTTTTGCCTGAGTTGTAGGAGTGGGGACACTCTGAGTTGTAGGAACCTGATTGGGGTTCTGAGCTGTAAGATCTGAGGATCTGAGGAGAAGTTCTGAAGTTAGGCCGAATCTAGTACACTACTAGATAGGCGAAGGGGGAAAGTGGATGTACACAGACCTTGGGGAACCACTATAAATCCTATGTGCACTCTGTGTATGTTTGATTGTATGGTTGCTGTGTTGTGATAATTGTAGTATTGCATTTAGTGTACAGTATTTCTGCCTTAAAATTAAAAAGATAAAGTTCACCTATTCACCCCCCCTCTAAGTGATTAGGCACTATTTCTTTCAAGTGGTATCAGAGGGAGGTTCCTCAAAAAGGACATAACAGTCTGAGTAAGATCCTATAGGCAGAAACAGAATAAACAAGAATAAGAAAATGGGTTCTAGTGAGAATCACAAAGAGCTGGGGTCCATGAAATTGCCAATCTGTAGAAAAGAGATTTTTGGCATATGGAAAGAGAGGGTTAGACTCTTTATGGAAGCATCTGACCCAAGAATATACATCACAGTCAAAGAAGGGCCATATGTGCCAATGAAGATATCCATTCTAGATGCAAATCAGAAAACTCCTAAGGACTATTCAGAAATGACCAAAGAAGAAATCATTCTGGCCACAATGGACAAGGGCGCACAAAATATTATTGTTAGTGCAATTGATGATGCAACATTTCAGAATTTAATTCACTGTAAAACTTCTAAAGAAATGTGGGACACATTAATAGCCTATATGGAGGGATCAGAAGAAGTAAGACAAGACAGGAAGTCTATGTTAAATTAGGAATATGAAAGCTTCAGACAAGGAAAGTCTGATAGCAATACTGAATGCTACAAGAAGTTCTATAGGATAGTAAATGAATTGATGTCCTATGGAAGAGAATTCAGCAACTATGAGCTGAATGACAAGTTCTTAAGATCGCTGACTAAGGACTGGGACACCAAGATTTGTGCCATTAGGGAAATGGCCAAATTAGCTGATATACCTCCTCCAACTTTGTTTGGAAAACTGTTATCTTATGAGATGCAGTTAATGGTTAGAAAGGAGGAAGAGAAGACTACTAGAGTGAAGCACAAGGAAAGATCTGTGGCCTTCAAGACTGAAGCCACTAGGAAGTATAGAAGCAAGTCTCCATCTCCACCTCAAATAGTTGTTGAGGCTGTGACATATAATTCATAAAGCAAGAATTCAGATAGCAGTGAAAGTGATGAAGATTTTGCAGCTTTCACTAGGCATTTTCAAAAGTTTTTGAAGAAGAAGCAGTGGAGGTCTAAGCCTTCCACTTCTCAGCCAAAAGATGACTATTATCCGAAAAGAAAGTCATCAAGGAATGACGGAAGTAGATCCAAGATAAGCAAAGCTACATCTTCAAAGATTGTGTGCTATTGCTGCAATAGACAAGGACATGTAGTGGCTGACTGTCCTGAAAAGAGGAAGGAGTCAACTGACAGAATGAAGACATAGTTTAAGGGCAAAAAGGAAAATTCCTTTGTTGCCAAGAAAGACAAAAGTTTGACTGATCAGTCATCTTCAGAAACAGATTCAGAAGCTGAAGCCTATATTGGATTGTTTGCTGAAGAGGAGGAAGATGAGTTCATGCAGTTAATGAATTCAATTTATGAGCATGAGGAAAATCAGTGCAAAGGGCTGATGGCCTTATCTGAAGGAGACAAAATACAGTATCAGCCTGGACCATGTAAGGTACAAAGTTGTTCTTCTAGTTCAATTTCTAGTACTGAGTCAGAATCAGATACATCTGCATCAAGTGATGTGGGTGGGTCTAAATCTGAAGGAGATATTTATCAGTTAATTGATGAATATAGGGACTTGTTGGAGGCCTTGAAGAGAAGCAAATCCTTTGCCAAAACTCAGGCAAAGGAGATTGCTAGTCTTAAATTGGCTGCTACTGATTCAGACAAGTTGTTTGATCAGAAACTGAATGAAATAGCCAGGCTGAAGAACATTACTGTTATTCAGATGGGTACTATTACATTTAAGAATGATCAAATTAGAAATCTGGAGGCTAGACTTCAGAAGGAGAGAGAGATTGTAGCAAGTTTTTCTAAACCAAAATCTGTTTTACCTTTGATAGATGAGTTTGTACCTCATAAGGGTAAAACTATATTGGGGTTTACAAAACCTGCCAGGACAGTTAGGTCCAAATCTATGTGCAAAGCCCCAGCACTAAACAAGAAGCCTGCAGTAGATAATTCAGCCAGGGTTGTACCTAAACAAAGGTACAACAGGTTTGAGTGCTGGTGTTGTGGCAAGATATGCCACTTTGCCATAGATTGTTGGCACAATTCAAGTGTCAAGGAGAGTAGCAAACTACCTGCTAGAAGAGCTACAAGTAGTTTTGTTAAAAGTCAGACTAACCTGCACCAAGGACCCAAGAATTATTTGGGTTCTAAGGTTAAGTAATCTGTTTTGCAGGTGCGTCCAAGTGACCATGCCCCTATATGGTACTTGGACAGTGGATGTTCCAGGCACATGACTGGAACTAGGGGGTTGCTGAAGGACTATACACAAATCAAGGATGGCCCTAAAGATACCTTTGGTGGTTCAGAAAAAGGAATCATCAAAAGCTTTGGTAACATTTCTAGTAACCAAATTACAATTACTCAAGTGGCTTATGTAAAGTGTTTGAAACATAACCTCATTAGCATAAGTCAGCTGAGTGATTTAGGATATGACGTCTCATTTGTCAAGGATGGTTGTCATATCAAAAGGTCAAGTGATCAAAAGATCATTCTGACAAGATATAGGAAGAGAAATGTTTATTGTCTTGACTTTGCATGTGAGAACAATGTTTCTCCAATTTGTCTTGTAGCTGATGAGAAAGTCTCACATTGTGTTAAAAGGCACAAGAGGCTGGCTCATCTTAACTTTAAGATAATTGGCCAACTTTTTAGCAAGGAGTTAGTGAGGAATGGTCCTCAGGTTAAGTGTATAAAGGGTGGGATATGCTCAGCTTGTCAAAAAGGCAAGCAGATCAAATACACCTTGCATAGCCTTGAGAACAAAGATACTGTGAGGTGTCTATACCTCTTGCATATGGATCTTTTTGGTCCTATGCCAGTTCACAGCCTAGGTAGGAAGGTCTACACATTTGTGGTTGTAGATGACTATTCAAGGTTTTCCTAGGTGTTCTTCCTTAGACAAAAATCTGAAACCCCAAGTATCTTATATAGTTTTGTTAAACAAATTCAGAATGAATTGGACAGTACAGTGGTCAAAATCAGGAGTGACCATGGTACTGAATTTCAGTCTGAAAGTATGACAAAACTGTGTGAAGAATTTGGAATTTTTCAGGAATTTTCCTCACCAAGAACACCTCAGCAAAATAGTATTGCTGAAAGGAAAAATAGAACCTTGATAGAGGCTGGTAGAACCCTATTGAGTGACACATCTCTCCCAGAATTTTTCTGGGATGAGGCAGTAAATACTGCTTGTCATGTGATCAATAGGGCTACTATCACCAAGAGCCACAAGACGACCCCCTATGAGATTGTGAAGGGCTGAAAACCAAATTTATCCTATTTCAGGATCTTTGGTTGCAAGTGCTATATCCTTAACAATGGTAAGTATTATCTATCCAAGTTTGCTGCCAAATACCAAGAGGGGATCTTTGTTGGGTACAACAATAATAGTAAGGCTTATAGGGTCTACAAATTGATTACTCAAGTTGTAGAAGAGTCTGTTCATGTAGTTTTTGATGAAGCTAGACTCATTAACAATGAATTGCCAAGAAGTGTTTTCAGCTCCACAGGTGTAACTGAAAGAATGGACAAGCTTACCTTAACAGAGGGTTCTTCTACAAGTCAGCAAGTGGAAGATGGTGGCTGTTGTCCAGGGGGAGTACAAGATACTCCTGATGCTGAAGAAGACCAAGATGTGCAGCTAAATGAAGAGACTGAAGGTGTACAACCTGAAGACAGGCTGCCTCCAGCAAATAGGCACTTAAAGGATCATCCAGCCAATCAAATAATTGGAGACCTCAGACAAGGGGTGCAAACAAGGAGCAGGAATCTAAATACAGTTCTTTACTCCAGTTTTCTATCCCATGTAGAGCCAAAGAAGTTTGAAGAAGCAATCCTAGACCCTCATTGGATTGAGGCCATGCAAGAGGAGCTGAATCAATTCAAAAGATGCAAGGTCTGGGAGCTAGTTCCTAAACCCAAGGACCACAACATTATTGGAACTAAGTGGATCTTTAGGAACAAGTTGGATGAGAATGCAATCATCATAAAGAATAAAGCTAGACTTGTTGCAAAGGGATATAGGCAGGAAGAAGGTATTGATTTTGATCAAACCTTTGCTCCAGTAGCAAGACTGGAAGCAATAAGGATGTTCCTTGCCTATGCAACATATCAAGGATTTAAGGTATATCAAATGGATGTTAAGTCAGCTTTTCTGAATGGAAATCTGAAGGAAGAAGTCTATGTAGAGCAGCCATCAGGTTTTGTTGATTCACTTAAACCTGATTATGTTTATAGACTTAGGAAGGCTTTGTATGGGTTAAAACAAGCCCCAAGGGCTTGGTATGAAACCCTTTCTAGTTTCCTCATTGAGAATAAATTCTCAAGGGGGAAAATAAACAAGACTCTATTCCTCAGCGAATCCAGAGGCAAGATTATCTTAGTCCAAATATATGTAGATGACATAATATTTGGGTCTACAGAATGTAGTCTTTGCAGAAAGTTTGCAAAACTCATGCAAGGACAATTTGAAATGAGCAGTATGGGGGAACTTAAGTTCTTCTTGGGTATCTAAGTTAGACAGACTGAAGATGGATTATCCATATGCCAGTCTAAGTTCACCCTAGAGTTGATAAGGAAGTATGGTATGGAATCATCCACTACCATGAAAACTCCTATGGGGTCAAGCATGTCTCTAAGCAAAGATGATGCAGGGAAACCTGTAGATGAAACTTTGTATAGAGGGATAGTTGGCTCCCTACTGTATTTGACTGCTAGTAGACCAGATATCATGTATGCTACATGTGTCTGTGCTAGGTACCAAGCTTGCCCTACAGAATCTCATTTGACAGCAGTCAAAAGAATTTTGAGATATCTTAAGGGCACACCTTATCTAGGCCTTTGGTACCCTAGGAATGGATATTTTGAACTGACAGGTTATTCAGATGCAGATTTTGCAGGCTGCAAGAAAGATAGGAAGAGTACCACAGGAACCTATCAATTTCTAGGTGGAAGGCTGGTGTCATGGAGTAGCAAGAAGCAGACCAGTGTGTCCATCTCCATAGCTGAGTCAGAATATGTTGCTGCATGAAGTTGCTGTGCACAACTCTTATGGATTCAACACCAGCTAGAAGATTATGGTATTCAAGTAAGTAGAACACCTTTATTTTGTGATTCTACAAGTGCCATTTCTATTGCAAATAATCCTGTCTCCCATAGCAGGATTAAGCACATAGAAATTAAATAACATTTTCTTAGAGAACATGTAGAAAAAGAGACATTTCCCTAGAGTATGTTAAGATAGATAATCAGTTAGCTGATATGTTTATTAAGCCCTTAGATGAAACCAAATTCAATAAGTTTAAAATTGAATTAGGAATGATAAACTTATAATAGTTTAAAATTGGCTAAGTAAAATGATGTCGACACACAGAGTTATCTGTGTCGACACATAGAAGAGGTGTCGACATTTCTGAGAAATGGTGTCGACACATCTAGACAGTAAGTGTCGACACTTCAGAGCATTAGTGTCGACACATCCAGAGTAGGTGTCGACACATCCAGGGTGGTGTCGACATTTAGGATATACACAGAATTCGTCTAGTAGTGTCTCGACTTAGTGTCGAGCTGAGATATATAAGTGTCGACACATATATTCTATCGACTATATTTGTGTCGACACAAAGTTATCGTGACATTAGAAGTAAGTGTCGACACTTTTCAACAGTGTCGACACATTTCAAGTATTTTGACGCGCCTTTTCACCTTCATTTTTAGAAAGGTATAAATAGGTCTTCACAATTGTTTGTCAACACGCTCACCATTGTTTCAAGACCAAACTTGTGTGTCAACATCTCTTTTCTCTAAATTCAAAATTTCTTCAAACCCTAATGACGCCCAAGCTAGAAGAGAACATTAATGAAGGTTATGAGCTCGTGCGACACGCCTTTGATGACGCGGAACTAGAAATCTAAGGTGTGGTAACCCTAGTTGCTGAGACTGGGTTAGAGTATCTTGTATCAGAACCAATCAAGATCTGGAAGAAGGAGGTTGTTGAATTCTTCAGTTCAGCTACTCTTGATGAATCTGGACTCAAGATTAAGTCCAAAGTTCATGGGGCAAAAGTCAAGATTACCCTGAAAAGTCTAAGAAAGATTCCACATCTCCCTGGAACTAAAGAAGAGGAAGATGTACCTACATCAAAGACAAGGGAGGCACTTGAATGGTGTGGTTTAGATTCAAGCCTGAAAATTGGATCAGTTTTCAATGGAAAAGGCATGAACATGCAGGGCAAGTTCTTATCTGAAATAGTGGGCAAGGTGATACTGAGCAAGCCTAGTGGACATGATAGGATATCAGCTCACATGTTCAGTTTGATGACAAGGATTATTTTCAAACTTAAAACTGATTGGTAAGTAGTCATGTTTGGTAAGATAACGGAAAGTCTGAAGAAGCCAAATCTGGGTATGATTCTGAGTTTATACTTAGCTGGAAGTATCCCTGAAGTGATGAACCAAGCTGCTGGTTCTAAGATAAAACATATGAGGAGAATGGATGTCAGAATTATTTCAAGATGGGATAGAGTGTTGACAAAGGAACTGCCAACTCCAGAAAAGGAAACACCTCAGAAGAAGAAGAAGAAGACAGCCATTGTGGCTCAAGAATTCTCAAGTAGCTCAGAGGAGCAAGTGATTTTTATTTCTAATGATGAAGAGAGAAGAAATGCTGGACAGTCACCAGCAAGACAAGAAGATGCTGAAGGCAGGGGGAGTCATCATCAGCTAGCCCTATTCACCTGGATTCACTCCAGAGGGAGCCTCTACATGTTGATGAGCCAACTCAATTAGAGAGTGAAAGGGCTACCCAAACCATTCTAGAGGTAATCACTGAAGTTAATCAATTAAATTTCACTATTGAGGATGATGTTTTGACTGAATCATTACTTGATGTTGATCAGCAAACACAGTTACATAGTCAACCACAAGATGTTGTCATGGAGTACACATCAGTTGCTGATAAAGAGGTATCAGTTGCTCCTGAGATCAGAGATTCTCCAGTTCAACCTCAACATGAGTTTACACTAGAAGAGCTGTTCCCTGATCTTTTACAGACTGACTTTGAGGGAGAGAAAGCAGTTGTTGAGGGGGAGAAGGTCAATCTTGAGGGGGAGCAAATAGAGGAGACTGCTACAAAAGAGACTGAGGAGCAAAGAAATGCTGAGGAGCTACCAAGGACTGAGAAGGATTTACATCCTAGTCCTAAGGATAGAGTAGATATTGCTAGTACTTCTACTTCTGAAGATGAAGAGGCTGCTAGAGCCAAGAAAAGGAAGTTCCAGGTCTTCAAGAGAAGAAGCCAGACCTACAAGAAAGCACTGCAAACCATAGTTCCTCAACAAGCCGCAACTGCTGACTATAGTTCTTTGTTGGTGGCTTTGCAAATCAAGATGGATAAGCAAAGGAAAGCTCTAGAAAAGTATATGGATGAAGGACATAAATCCCTTCAATTTGATCTAGCTCAAGACATAAAATCTATAAGATTTGAAGTGAATCAAAATAAGAAGGAAATGATTGATTGTTTTCATAAAGGAGGGAATGCAGTGGTCTATCTGGCTACTCATCAAGAGAATCTAAAGAAACTGATTGATGACTTGGCAGTAAAACAAGGATATGTCCTGGAAAATCAGCTTAGAATGAATGATAATCTGACTGCTTCTCATAATGCCATTGTCACTAAAATGAAAAATATAGCTACTGTCCAGACTGCTGTAACTGCTACTGCCAAAGAAGCCTTTGATAAGAAAATACAAGAGAGCCTCACTGCTGTTAACACTGCCATTGAAGATTCTCAAAAGGCTATCACTGAAAAGCTCCAAAGGTTAAAACCTTTTTATAAAGATGGAGTTAACTATTTGAATGCTCAGATAAGATTCCAAAAGGATGATCTTAGGGATCATATAGAAAGAGAAGTCATAAAGGGGGAGAGGGTATTAGTCAAAGCAGGCTCTGATCATGCAAAATGGATTTCAAACTCCATCAGAGCTACCCTTGGATATCCACCCTTGTGTGATGATGATAATGTGGCAGAGTCTGGAATAAATCCTGCTTATTTTGGAGGAGAGCAAGCTGAAGTAGCTCAGGTGATCTACCCTCCTACTGATTTTGACATGATACATCAGGAGGTACAGTCTATGTATAGTCCTCCTGAGGGTAATTAGAATGTTATTTTTGAGAAATTAGTACAGCCTGTGCCAGAGGCAATATTAAAAGAGCAAGAGGCTTTATTAAAGGAGCAAGAAGCTCATTTATCTAAGAAGAGGTTCAGAGAACAAGATAAATTAAGGCCAGACTTTAAGCAATGGAGCCCAACCTCTAGGAATATCATATTGACTGCTTGGAAGGCTGCTAAGGATAATTTCCTAGAGAGGGGCAAATGGTATTCTGACCAAGAGTGGAAAAAACATGAGGATAGGCAAGAGGCCATAGTATAATACAAAAGGAAGGCTAAATTAGGGAAGCTACCTCCTAATGCACAGGAGCCTAGCAAGTATTTCTCTAAGCCTTATCATTATTTTGAGAGACAGAAGATAAGAGCTGAAGAACAGAAAAAGAAAGATCTTAAAGGGAAGAAGCCTGCTGATGACAATGATGCTCCAGTTCAAGCAAAGATTCAATCTGGAAAGGGCATTGTTATCAAGGAGCCAGAGCAGCCATAAATTAGGATTTTCTTAAGTTTACAACTCTGTAATCTTTTATATTAAAATCAATGTAAACTTTTGGTTAATGAGACTATTGGAAGTTATAAAAAAATAATGTTTGATCTGTTACATTTGTATTCTGTAATGATTGTTTATACATGTTTTGTTAAATATTTACCCTGTCATATAATACTGTTATACATCTTATTGAGTATTTGTTATGAATGGTGTATATCATTGACTAAGGGTTATGACTTCTCCAAATAAGGGGAGATTGTTGGGTACTTTGGAATATATGTACCTGATTTGAAGAATCCTCACCCTACTCAATGATATACATCAAGGTATATTTGATGTGCTTTGAGTTTATATGTGCAGGTTAAGTAATTGTAGAAAAATGCAGAAAAGTTTCTAAGTTCTTGTGCCGACACCTAGAGGAGAAGTGTCTACACTTATGAAGGCTAGTGTCGACACCCAAAGAAGCTGTGTCGACACTTGGAGTAATTGTGTCGACACCAGGAAGGCAGAATCGACACTAGAAGAAAAGTGTCGACACATACAGGCAATGTCGACACACAGTGAAGAATTGTCAACATTATCTGTGTCGACACTTAGAGACAGTGTCGACACCCAGAGAAACTTTGTCAACATCAAATGTGTCGACACCAGGAGGCTGTGTCGACACTCAGCAAACTTCAACAAAGTTAAAGTACTTGTGTCGACACAAAGGAGATGTGTCGACACTCAGCAAGTTTTCAACATATGAAGGCATGTATCGACACAAAAGAGATGTGTCGACACTCAGCAAGTTTCAACACATGAAGGCATGCGTCGACACAAAGGAGATGTGTCGACACTTAGCAAGTTTCAACACAAGAAGAAGTGTCGACACAAAGGGGTTATGTCGACACCCAGCAGAATTCAACTAAGTATTAAAGAAGAAGTACTTGTGTCAACACACTCAACCAGTGTCGACACATTCAACAAAAGGCTTGTGTCGACACACAGAATCAGTGTCGACACATTCTGAAGAAGCATTGTCGAGAAGCTGTTACAATAAGGAGTTGTGTCGACACCATCAAGGATAGTGTCGACACTTAGTCTACTTGTATCGACACTTAGTCTATTTGTGTCGACACATAATGACTATCTGTCTCGACACTTTCAGACAGTGACAGTAATTTCAAGAAGTGACTGGATGAACTTGACAGCTGCCATTTCAACCGGTTAACTGCAACTGTCAGAGCCATCAGAAGGTTGTTAGAAACCGGATCAGCTGGTCAACATGGAGAAAGGCTATATAAAGGCCTTTCTCCTTCAACAGACTAAGAGATATAATAACAGAAGATTGATAACAATTAATCAAGAGATCTAACAACACAAAGAAGACCTTCAACAAAAGATCTAAGAAGTTGGAGAGAGAGAGAGCTCCTTCTAAGAAGAGCAGTTGCTGAACCAGGCTGAAAAGTAAGATTCAGATTGAGATCTGAATCTCAAGACAGCAGTTGATTGAAGATCATCTGCCTAGGAGATTCAACTCTACTGTGTTCTAATTCAAAAAGCTTTGAAGAAAGCCAAGGGTGGTTGATCTCTGCCTAGTTCTTCCAAGAACTCATCAAGAAGCCAGTCAATTCATCTCTCTCAGTCAGAGTTGTGGTTAATTACCTTGTATTATTAAATTCTTGTAGGATCCTAAGGGATCTGAGTTGTAAGCCTAAACTATAAAGGCTAAGGTAGGGCTTTTGTGCCTGAGTGTTGGAGATTCTATTCTCTGAGTGTAAGCCTTTATTGAAGGCTGAGGTAGGGCTATTTTGCCTGAGCGTAGGTCTTGGTGAAGATTGAGTGGTAGGGATTTTTGCCTGAGTTGTAGGAGTGGGGACACTCTGAGTTGTAGGAACCTGATTGGGGTTCTGAGCTATAATATCTGAGGATCTGAGGAGAAGTGCTGGAGTTAGGCCGAATCTAGTACACTACTAGATAGGCGAAGGGGGAAAGTGGATGTACCTAGTCCTTGGGGAACCACTATAACTCCTGTGTGCACTCTGTGTATGTTTGATAGTATGGTTGCTGTGTTGTGATAATTATAATATTGCATTTACTGTACAATATTTATGCCTTAAAATTTAAAAGATAAAGTTCACATATTCACCCCCCCCCCCTCTAGGTGATTAGGCACTATTTCTTTCAGTGTCGACACTATGGACAACTATGTCGATACACTATGTCGAGACTAAAGACAATTGTGTTGACACTCAGGACTAGTGTCGACACACTCTACACACATTATATCAAGACTGAAGACAACTGTGTCTACACTCAGGACTAGTGTCGACACACTCTATTCAAGCTGTACCGACACTCAGGACTAGTTTCGACACACTATTATCAAGCTGTAACGAGACTGAAGACAATTGTGTTGACACATAGAACTAGTGTCGACACATTCCACAGAAGTTGTGTCGAGACAAATTGAATAGCTTTGTCTACACATTCAGTAGTGTGTCGACCCCACTACAAGAGCTGTGTCGACACCCAGGACTTGTGTCAACACATTTAACATCAATGTCTTAACACTTCAGCAAACTTATTTCCTAAGTACAGATATCAAGATGGAGGTACTGACAGCTGTCAGAACTGTCAGTTATTATCCAGATCTGCCAGTTACTCCTGTCAGAGCCTATTTAATGGGATGCAGACTTTAGAAGGAAAAGAGGAAAAAAGAGAGAGATAGAGAAAAATATAAACAGTACAGAGGAGAAGCAGCATAATTTTAAGAAGAAAGAAGTTTGGAGCTTCAGCTACAATTCAGAAGGTGGAGAGAATTCTGATAAAGAATCATCTTCAACATCTCTTCAGCCTAGATCAACCCTAATTTCTACTTCAAGAAGCTTTGAAAAGATAAGAAGGGTTTGATCCGATCTATCTTGTCAGAATAAAAGGAAGCACAATCATCAAGATCAGATCAAGAAACTGTCACTCAAATCTCATACTAGGTGACATTTTGTGATTCTATTTTCAGTTATATTCAACTTGTAAGATCTATCTGTTGATCTGAGTGGAGGAGATTTATTCAATTGTTGTTATAAGCTTGTGTTATAAAGGTTGAGGTAGGGATGGAATTGCTTGAAGTAGGAGAAGTTTTTAATTCTCTGAGGTGTAGGGCAGGTGTTGCCTGAGAAGTAG
This sequence comes from Platanthera guangdongensis, assembly GCA_039583875.1. Taxonomy (NCBI): domain Eukaryota; kingdom Viridiplantae; phylum Streptophyta; class Magnoliopsida; order Asparagales; family Orchidaceae; genus Platanthera; species Platanthera guangdongensis. The sequence goes on from CM077163.1 coordinate 97,531,475, forward strand.
GAGTGAGGATTCATTTTGAGGTAGAGTTCTTGGAAAGAACTTGAGGTCTAGGATTTGTGTGACCTAAGTTGTAAGACTTGTGAAGTCTGAGTTGTAGGATCCGAGTGGGCTCTAAGCTGTAAGATCTATAGATCTGAGTATAGGAGAGAGGAGGAGTTTGGCCGAATCTAGTTCATTGCTAGATAGACGAATGGGGAAAGTGGATATACCCATAAATTGGGGAACCATAATAAATCAGTGTGCATTGTGTAGTGTGTGCTGTTTTGTTATGCCGTGTTAATTTATTTATTTGCTTTTTTGTTTCTGTTGATTATCTGATCTTAGTTAATCAATTCAATTAACGTAGTTCTCTGATTAAATAAAAGGGGGACCATATTTTAATTAGACCTATTCACCCACCGCTAGGTCATTTTCAATCCTAAAGTAAAAAAATTACAATTGGTATCAGAGGGAGGTTCATTGAAAAAGGTATAATAGCCTAGTGAGAATCCATGGATTGTAAAGAAAGAAATATCATGGCCCAGAGGGAAAATAATTCCATTAAGCTCTCCGTCTGCTCCAAAGAAAACTTTGGAATTTGGAAAAAAGAGTCAGATTATTCATGGAGGCAGCAGATCCAAAAATATACATTACTATGGTTCAAAGTCCATTCATTCCCGGTAAAGTGTCAGTTCTTGATGCAAACATCAAGACACCCAAGACTTATATGGAAATGGATAAGGATGAAATCATACTGGCCTCTATGGAAAAAGAGCTCAGAATATTATAGTTAGTGCAATTGATGATTCCACTTTTCAAAATTTGATTCACAGCAGAACAGCCAAAGAAATGTGGGAGTCTTTGATAGTTTACATAGAAGGTACTAAAGAAGTCACAGATGATAGAAAATCTCTGATAAATCTACAGTATGAAGCTTTTAGACAAGATAAAAAGGATTCTGTGCCTGACTATTTTGAAAAGTTCTTCAGAATAGTAAACAACCTGAGGACTTATGGTAGAAGTTTTACTAATTATGAACTTAATGACAAGTTCTTGAGGTCCCTAAAGAAGGAATGAGACATCAAGATCTGTGCCATAAGAGAAATGGAAAATTTAGCCAGCATAGACCGCCAGGCTCTATTTGGAAAGCTGTTGTCTCATGAGTTACAGCTTAATCTCAGAAAATCCGAAGAAGAATCAGCAAGAGCACTAAATAGAGAAAAGACCTTGGCTCTAAAGGCCGAGTCATCCAAAAAAGTTAGAGAGAAGTCAATTCTCACAAAAAACTGGAAACTGCCTCTGAGTGCTCAGAATCATTCTCAACAAAAGGAGAAATAACTGATGAGGAACTGTCTCGCTTCTCTAGACAGTTCAAGAAGATGTTAAGAAGAAGAAAACAAGGAAGATGGAAGAGTTCAGCAGGAGACTCTTCTCACAAAAACATCAATCATCCAAAGAAACCCAGGAAGAAGAATTCTGAAGACAAGTATGGCTCTTCTTAGAATAAATATATTAAAACTAATATTGTGTGCTATTATTGCAATAGAAAAGGGCATGTCATAGCTGATTGCCCAGTAAAAAGGAAGGCGAAAAAGTCTGAGAACTTGTAGGATGGACAACAAAAGAAGGCTGATAGAAGCATATTGGCAAAAAGACAATTGACACTATCTGACAGTGAGTCTGATTCATAAGAATCAGAAGAGGAGGGGGCTTTTGTGGGCCTTATGGCCATTGAGGAAACTCAACCAGGAGGAGAAGATCAGGATTGTTCAGATCCTGCTAAGGTAAAATCAATCTCATATAGTTTAGCCTCAGATTCTTTTTCTGCATCAGAAAATGAATCATGTTCACCCTCTTCTAATAATAAAGAACATGATTCAGACATTGAAGCAAAGTTTAACTCCCTTATCAACAGATATGGAAAGTTATTAAAGGACTTGATTGCAAGCAGAAAGCTTGCTAAGGATCAGGCCAGAGAATTAGAATCCTTGAGAGGAGTCCCTTCTCAGTTGATAAGTGCCATCATAGAGTTAGACCTACAAAAATGGAAAGTTATAGAATTAACTAACAAGATAGATAGCCAGGCTGAGGTGATAATAGAATAGGTCAAGACTGTCAAAGTTCTGGAAGCAAAGCTTGCTCAGGAAAGATAGATCCTGAGTCAATTCTCAAAACCTAAGTCAGTGCTACCTATCATAGATACCTTTTCTGTACCATTTAGAAGTGGTGTAGGTTATGGTAAGAATAAAAAATTAAAAAATAAGTCTGTATCCAATGATAAAATTCCAACTGGTCCAGATAGGTAGCCACTCAAGTATCTATCTTCTAACAGATGCTTGAGATCATGTGTTCCTGGACACATGATGTCTGAGTGCTCAACCAGCAAGGTCAATAAAGAGCCTTGCTGGAAGGATCAGATGTCAAAAGGCAATATAGGCCAAGAACCACCATAAAAGGTGATCAGTCCAAGAAGCCAACGAATTCTTATAGCTAATCCCAGTGTAGCTCACTCAAATCTGAAAGGTAAGAATGTGAACTATGCACTTCTATATTCGGAATTGGATGAGAATTCTGTGTTGCACAAGAGAACAACTTCAAATGTGTAACCAAAGAAAAGATACAACAGATTTGAGTGTTGGTGTTGTGGGAAGGTTGGACATTTTGCCCTAAATTGTTGGTATAATCCAACACGTCTTTCATATAAATTTCAACAAGCTGTATTTAGAAAGTTTGTTGTGTTTCACATACCAAAGCCTAACAGGAACCAAGGCCCCAAAACTTATTGGGTGCCTAAGGTGAACTAAATTTGTGTTTGCAGATGGAGTCAAGTACCACTAATAGGCCAATATGGTACTTGGATAGTGGATGTTGCAGGCATATGACTGGATCAAGGAGTTTACTAAGAGACTACACTCCACTTAAGAATGGACCAAAAGTCATCTTTGGAGGGTCAGAGAAAGGACTCAGCAAAGGATATGATAACATTTCTAATGTCTTAGTTACCATCACTAAAGTTTCTTATGTTGAAGGATTGAACCACAATATGATAAACATAAGTCAGCTTTTTGATATAGGATATGAAATTGTTTTTTATAATGACAAGTGTTTGATAAAGAATTCAAAAGATCAAGAGATCATCTTGTCAGATACTAGTAGTGGGAACATTTATTTTCTAAATTTCTTTAGAATAAATGAACAAACACCAGTATGTCTTGTTGCTAGTGAGAAAGACACTTTGTGTGTACAATGGAACAAGAGGCTGGGTCACTTAAACTACAAAGCTACGAGTAAACTATTTTTTTTGGACTTAGTTAGAAATAGTCCACAACTAAAATACTCCATAGAAGGCATATGTCCTCCATGTCAAAAATACAAACAGACAAAAGTCTCCTCTAAGAGCATTCAGTCCAAAGACACTGAGAGGTGTCAGTACTTACTTCATATGGATCTATTTGGTCCTACGCAAGTTCTTAGTTTAGGAAGAAAGTCTTATACCAATGTGATTATGGATGATCACTCTAGGTTGTATGGGTGTTCTTCTTAAGGAGAAAGTCAGAAACTCTAGGCATCCTTACTGATTTTGTCAAACAAATTCAGAATGAGATTGGATGTACTGTGGTCAAACTTAGAAGTGACCATGGTATAAAATTTCAATCTGAAGGAATCACAAATTTCTGTAAGGAACTAGGAATCCTTCAGGAGTTCTCCTCACCAAGAACACCACAGCAATATGGAATTGCTGAGAGGAAAAATAGAACTCTTATTGAGGCAGCTAGAACAATGTAGTGTGATACATCTCTCCTAGAATATTTCTAGGCTGAGGTTGTAAACACAGCATGCTATATTCAAAATAGTGCATTGATCAACAAGTATCATAAAAGACTCCCTATGAACTAATGAAAGGCAGAAAACCAAATCTGTCCTACTTCAGAATTTTTAGAAGTAAGTGCTATGTGATGGACAATGGCAAATCTTATCTAACCAAGTTCACAGAGAAATCCTATGAAAGAATCTTTGTAGGGTATAGTCCTCAAAGCAAAGCATACAGGATCTACAACTTGAAACATCAGATTGTAGAAGAATCTATTAATGTAGTATTTGATGAATCAACTGTTTTATGTAATGAAATCTCTAACAGCTGTAGTCTAGGTGTTGTAAAGCCTAGAATGGAAAAAATAAAAATAAGTGACTCACCTAACATAGAGTTAGACATTAGAGATAATATAGAAATTCCTTTAGAAGATATTCAAACTACTCAGGGGGAGGACGATAATCACCCTAATCCTCATGCAGTACTAAGTGATGACAAACACCTTCCAGTAGCAGTTAGACACCTCAGAGATCATCCTATAGATCAAATAATAGGTGATGCCATATTAGGTGTGACTACTAAAAGTAGACATCACAATGAGGTTCTATAATCTAGTTTTCTCTCACAGGTAGAACCAAAAAGGTTTGAAGATGCCAATTCAGATCCTAACTGGATTATGGATATGCAAGAAGAGTTAAATCAATTTGAGAGATGCAAAGTCTGGTGTCTTGTTGCTAGACCTAGTGATCAAAATATCATAGGAACTAAGTGGATCTTTAGAAATAAATTAGATGAGTTTGGGGTTATAGTCAAGAACAATGCTAGATTTGTGGCTAAAGGATATAGACAAGAGGAAGGATTAGATTATGATCAAATCTTTACACCTGTAGCTAGGCTAGAAGCCATTAGATTATTTTTAGCCCATGCAGCATTCAAAGGATATAAGGTCTATCAAATGGATGTAAAGTCAGCATTCCTAAATGGTACATTTAAAGAATTAGTCTATGTAGAGCTGCCAATAGGTTTTGTTGACCCTTAACACAAAAACTATGTTTTTAGATTATACAAGGCTTTGTATGGGTTAAAACAGGCACCTAGAGCCTGGTATGAGACCCTCTCTACCTTTCTTATAGAGAACAAGTTCTCTAGAGGAAAGATAGAAAAGACACTATTCCTTAAGTACATCAAAGGTTCATGCATCTTAGTCCAGATTTATGTAGATAACATAATTTTTGGGTATACCATTGAGATACTGTATAGCAAATTTGCAAGGCTTATGGAAGGCAAGTTTGAGATGAGCAGTATGGATGAGCTAAAGTTCTTCTTGGGATTCCATATTAGACAATCTGAGGATGAAATATCCATCTCTCAATCTAAGTTCACTATGGAGTTGATTAAGAGATATGGTATTGAGAATTCTTCTACCATGAGAACTCCAATGGGTTCAACAGTGTCACTACACAAGGATGAATCTGGAAAACCAGTTGATGAAACCTTGTATAGAGGCATCACTGGATCAATCCTGTATTTAACTACTAGTAGGCCAGATATTATGTTCTCAACTTATTTCTGTGCTAGGTACCATACATGCCCCAAGGAGTCTCATTATACTGTTGTTAAAAGAATACTAAGATATCTTAAGGGCACACCCAATCTTAGGCTTTGGTATCCCTGGGATAGTGATTTTGAACTTACTGGGTACATAGATGCATATTTTGTTGGGGTGTAAAGAAGACAAAAAAAGCACTTCTGGAACTTGCTAGTTTCTAGAGAAAGACTTATCAGTTGGAGTAGCAAGAAGCAAGCAAGTGTTGCAATCTCTACAATAGAATCTGAGTACATTTCTGTTGGGAGTTTCTGTGCACAGTTTTTGTGGATTCAACATCAACTACTGAACTACAGTATACAATTAAGTAAATTTATTATGTTTTTAGATTCTACTAATGCAATTTCTATTATCAATAATCTTGTTTCTCATAGTAGAAGTAAACATATAAAAATTAGATATCACTTTCTCAAAGAGAATATAGAAAATGAAAGTATTAGTTTATAACATATTCCAACAGAAAGACGAGTTGCAGATATTTTTACAAAATCCCTAGATGAAAGTAAGTTCAATTATTTTAAATTTGAACTAGGCATGTTGAATATTGAATAAATAATTACACTTTAAAGGATGACTAATTAGGAATGGAAATGTTTTAAAATTTTTTACTTTAATTAGTCAGGAAATATAAGTCCGAACACAAAATTTGTCTAAGTCAAAGAATTGTGTCGAGACCCAGAGTGTGTGTCGACACTATTAGTACAGGTGTGTCAAGACACCACAGCATGTGTCGACACTAGTAGAAAATGTGTGCTGAGATACGTGACTATGTGTCGACACTGATTAGCGGATGTGTGTCGATACTGATGATAGGATGTGTGTCGAGACTTTACAAGTTAGTGTCGAGACCTTAAGGTATGTATCGAGAAACATAAACATTGTGTCGACACATGTCGAGAGATCTCGACAGTTTAGGTTTTCTTTGTCGACTCCATAAATTTCCCAATAATGAGAAAATCACTTAATGTAGCGCGCCTTTTCATCTTCAAAAGACTGATACTATAAATAGTAGGTGTTAGGTTTTGTTGACTTCACTAGCCCGTAATCTTGAGAGACTAATCGTTGTGTGTTGAGACCTAGAAATCCATAATCGACACCCTTCAAACTCAAGATATTTCAACAAGAATGGCACCAAAGATGGAAGTTCACATCAACGAGGGATATGAACTGGTGCGCAACGCATTCGACACCGCTTCTAAAGATATAAAGAAAGTGATTGATCTTGTGAATGAGGTAGGGCTGGAGTATATTCTTTCAGAACCAACTAAGATCTGGAAGAGAGAGGTATCTGAATTTTACTTTAATGCCTCATTAAACTGTACCTCCGACAAGATTAAATCCACTGTAAATGGAGAGAGGATAAAGGTAACTACCAAAAAGATTGACAAGGGTATTTCAAATTCCAAGAATTTCACAGGATAATGAACTGGATTCAACCAAGACAGTTGAGGCACTAGTTTGGTGTGGACTAGCTCCAACCACAAGTTTTGGAAACAGTTTAAATAAGATGTGAATGAATTCCTAAGGAAAGTTCTTATCTGAGATATTAGACAAGGTGCTTCTTTGCAAGACTGGAGCACATAACAGACTTTCCAAACTCATGTTTAATCTGATGACTAGAATTATCTTCAAAATCAAAACTGACTAGAATAGAGTGCTATTTGATAAGATTGTAGAAGGAATTCAGAAGACTAATATGGCCAGAATAATTAGCTTATATATGGTAAAGGTAATTCCAGATTGCATCAATCTGAAACATGGAACTAAGATTAATCATATGAGGAGAATCGACCCGAGAATCCTATCTTGGTGGGACAGAGTCTTGACTAAGGAATCTCCAGCACCTAAGCAAAAAAAGGAGATAAAAGGTAAGAAATCAGTGGTACAAAAAGTAACATGCACTAGTGATTCTAAAGCAGAGGTAAACTTCAGTTCAGATGAAAATCCAGAGGAAATATAAGGCAGTTTTCCTAGGCAATTCCCTGAGACCAGTGCACAGGTGTAGGAGGAGATCAACCCAAGAAGAGGTTTAGTTGAGGGAGAGAACCTCACTGAATTGCCAATGGATACATCCACAATAATCATAATGGATGTGGTTCAAGACCTAGAAAAGTTACAAGATCCTGCACATGAAATCTCTGAACAAGTGATGGGAGAAGCACATCTTAAAGAGACTGAAGAAGAAGTTCCAATGACAAAAGATATAAATATTCAGGAAGAGAGAATTGCAGATTCTCAGATTGAGATACCTGCTGATGAAATTCAGCATACAGATATTACTGTGGCTAATATCCCAATTAATCTAGAAGGTACAGGTATTGAGGGGGAGTTGGCCCATGTTATTGAGAAAACTAAAGAGACACCTCAAGTTGAAGAGGTTAGTTCTTCTGACTCTGAGGATGCAGATGCTTCTCAACAGAAGAAAAGAAAACTTTCTGCAATGAATAAGAAGGGCAAGAGCTACAAGCAATATCTTCAGTCTTGACCACCATCTGCCTACAATGGATCACAGCTATTTGCTTGTGCAACTACAGGTTATGCTTGATAAGCAAAGGCAAGATTTAGAGATATATGCGGATGAAAGTAATAAGGAGTTGCAATTTTAGCTAGCCCAAGAGATCAAGTCAATAAGATTTGAAGTCAATCTTTGAAAACTGAAATGACTTCATTCTTTGAGAAAGGGTCTCATGCACTAGTTTATCTGGCAAAGCAACAACAGGATTCCAAGAAAATACAGGATGATGTGGCAATCAAGCAAGGCTATATCCTTGAAAATCAAAATAGACTGAATGAGAATCTGGTAGTGATGCATGAAACTACCTTGGGGGAAATAAAGACCCAAACCACTACTTTGGAAACCAAAATTGATTCAACTGGCATAGACATCAATACCAAACTACAAAGTCATTCTAACTCTCTCCTTAAGGATATAAAAGAGTCTTAAAAAACATTGGACACAAATTTACTGAGGGTTAAGAATACAGTGACTACAAGTATCAATTATGTTGATGGACAGGTCAGATTTCATGAGAATGATCTATGAGATCATATTGAGAGAGAAGTCATAAAGGGGGAGAGAGTAATGATTAAGGCAAGTACTGAACAAGCTACATGGATAGTAAATAATATCAGAGATACTCTAGGCTTTCCTCTGATGGAGACGACTACCCCCGACGTGTTCACATGGAGCGTCCCCCTCCTGTCGACGATGGTGATCCGATACATGTTGATATGGAGGCTCCCCTTCCCGATGATTTTGAAGACCCGGTTGATGTTGGTGCCGGCATGCGATTGATGATACATCACTGCCACCGTAAGATGATTTGCTATTACATGCTTGGTTCGCTGCTCGCTGCCACTCTCGCCGCTACAATGTCTATGACCGTTCTCGCCAGTGCTATATTAAATTATGTTACCACATATTTTAACTTCTATTTTATGTTTTGATTTCATTTTTACTTGGGCTTCTAATAGCCTTGTTAATTTTTTTCATTTGGCATATGTTTAGCCATGTTTGTGGTGCTTTTAGCCCTTGTGTTTGTAAATCCTATAAGACTAAACTTTGATGTTTTATGTAGCAAATTGAAGAAAGAAAACTAATTCTAGAGTTGTGGGAAGCAGCATCTCCCTTTCGGCCAGGCCGAACCCGATCCCACGCGTCCAGTAACATCGCGACCGTGATGTTGTCGCCGCCCCTCTAGACAGTGCTTCTCGCTACTCCGGCGACATCCTACCTCCTCCGGTGTGACTCCGAAGAAGGCGGATCGGTTGTCCCCATCCGGTAAGATTCTGGTGGACCCGTGGAAGTGCGACTCTTCCATAGTTATCCTCCTCTTCCTCTTGGCCGCCGGCCACCTCCTTCCCCCCTATTAAGGCCGGCCACTCTCTTATATCCAAGATCCAAGCAGACCTCCTCCATCATCTAAAAGATCCGACCCCCTTCCTCTCATCCTCCTCAAAACCGAGCAGCCCCCCTTTCTCCTCTCATGAGATCTAAAGTTTCTCTCCTCTTGGAAACTGCGGACGAAGGCACCTCTTTCGTAACTTGGGCCGCTTCTCCTCCGGCGTGATCCAAGGAAGGCAACGGGCTTCACTCCAATCAGCGTGGTTCCAGTGGAATCAGAAAGGAATGATCCTTTCATACTCGTCGAAATCCAAGCGGGGTAACGAACATTCTTCCACTAGTTATTTTGATTTCCTTCTTGATAGATCTTGGGGCATATGCGTGTTGCGTGGCTTGTGAAACTCTTGAATTTCGTGGTTAATTTCTTCGTAGATCTTGTTGGTGTTTTCCTTTTTCCGTTTAAGTTCATGAGGCGTGGCGGCCATCGTTTTATTTTGTTGGGAGAGAACCACCCTTGTCCGAATTTTTGCATTTCGGTGGATTCTCTTTTGACACAACATCGCTCGACCAAACCGTGTGGGTTCCTTTCGCTTGTGAGGACCTTGGCCTATCGCCTTGCTATTAAGTTGAAGGTATTTGCGAACCCTCCTTAGTGTATTTATAATGAATGTCCAGGTCTTGATGTTGCTGCGTTAGGTTATGATATTAGTATATGTGAATGCTTGTGCAGGTTTGGATGGAAATTTCCCACTTGTGAGATTGCGATATTATAAAAGAAACTCAGCAGAAATTTTAAGTTTTGCACGCACACCACGTGTTCGCTTAAATTCCCCATAGGAATCCCTTTGCCATTTCGTGCCTTAATCCCATTCTCGGGAGTGGCCTGCATCAATTTGGTATCAGGGCCAGGTTTGCCAATTTCTACACTTGGCAACGATCCGCTCGTTCCGAGCTACCCCCTTTTTGCACTTAGGCACGTTCGTTGGTCTTATATTTTATTTTTTAGTTATATATATATATATAATTGTGTTTCTTAAAATATACCAAAAAAAAATGTTTTTTGTGTTCACTTAGTTTGAGTTTTCCGTTGGTCTTTTATGGCGCACATTAGGAGTTCCGCTGACTCACCTTCATTCGTTGACCGTAACGTTATGTTAGCACAATATCTGACACCACCACCTCACACCTCTAGGCCTATTAGAGTTCATGCTCCGACCTATGATGGGATAGGTGGACCGCGTGTGTTTTTATGTTTGGTGAGGGATATGGAATGTTATTTTCAGCGATATCATATTGTGGACCCCCACAAGATTCCCGTTGCAAGACTATAATTAATTGGTCGATCCCGTACATTCTGGCTCAATGAGGAGAGATGTTTTGGGATGTCACTCAACGACTCACTTGCAGGTTGTCAGATTATGAAGAATCTATTAACAGATGTGTGTTACCCTCCCTACCGTCGTTCCTAGATTTCCGATTATCTGAGTGATTCGCCTCCTAAGACTTTGCCTACATTGAACCAGTACGTCCCCTCGTACTCCCTTACTCGGACGTCTCACGATCTTATTTCTCCCCTCCAGAGTACTAGACCCGTTTTTGATCACAGGAGTGACTACAAGCCTCACGCTAGCTCCTTGCTCTGCCAAGATCTGACTATTTCGAGCCCACGCACACCAACCTGAAGGGAGAAGGAGAAGGTTAGGTCCTATGTCCCGCCAACTATCATTGTCGCTACTAGGGATGTTATAAATCCGCGGGTTAAGCATAGGCAGACAGTTAAGATTTGGGAGGAGAACACTCGTTGTAGAGTCAAATTTTGACTTGTTGAATTGGGCGTTGAGAGCGTCGAGATCATTCGATGCCTTCGTTGAGTTAAAAGTTGACTCATCGAATGATGACGTTGAGTGCATTGAGTGTGTTGAGTTCATTCAACGATTTTTCGAGTCAAGTGTTGATTCGACGGGTCTGACATTGAGGCATTGAGCTCATTGAGTGCACTCAATGATTTATCAAGTCAAGTGTTGATTCGTCAAATATCGACGTGTATACTCAACGATTCTTTTAGTCAAGTGTTGATTCGTCGAATATCGACGTGTATACTCAAAGAATTCTATTTCGTCCGGTTTAATTCCTCTGAGTCCGGTTCAGCGTGGTCTGTTGGTATCGATTGGCTCAGTATTCAATATATAAAAGTTATGTACAGTAAACCGAGTAAGTTTCTAAGTTACGAAAAAACCTAATCTTGAGTCGGCTCTTCTCCCCTCCCGACGGAACTGTTCTGCCAAGGACGACTATGCCGATCTCATCGCCGACTGTCCGCCGTCCTTGTACTTCGCCGGAAAGTGTTTCTAGGGCATTAGTACTCGTCCTCGCCGCCTCTTCTGGAGTAGACCTAGCAGTTTGTGAAGTCGCGATGTTATTTATTCCGACGTAGTTCTTCTGCGATAAGAGTCAGAGAGTTCTCCCATTCATGTGGATCAACTGTATTGGCATGGGCACTATTCTATGCTTGGAAATCAAGTCGTTGTTGTTCGTTGGAATCAATCGGAGTACATTGGTTGAGCATTGACTCAATCCATCGAAGGTAAAAAATTTATTTACCGTACTTTTTTTCTTCGTTAATGTTGATCACTAGATCCGAACTATTTTGGGCTTTTCTTATTCCATTTTCGCTACGCACAAGTGTTGTGACGTATAGCAAAACCCAACAGTTATACTGCTAGGGGGAGCATTATAAAAAAAAATATATACAATATAGCCAGCTCTCATCCTCTCCCCATGAAGGCTCATACTCAAAGCTGGAGACATCCTTAAAGATAGAGTTGAAGCTGTCCTCCTTCTCACTTGTGGTGTTATTGGCCACTATGTCGTGGATTGCCCCACAAAACCTAGGGCTTTGCTCTTTTAGCCTCGATGTCTGAGCCCGCCACTGAGGGCGATGCCAATATCTCTGCCGACCTTAGTGATGATGAGGAGCTTGGATATCCTAGTGACCTGTATGAGGATGTCTCCTCTGAGGTTTCACCTCCTGGGATTATCCCACTTCCCCTCGACCATATTTCTTGTCCGTCTGCTATGATAATTGAGGAATCGTCCGATGGCCCTGAGTTAGCAGATGTACATATTGTATTGGAATATTTACCTTGCGAGGGAACGTTATTTTTGGATGAATTTAATGTTGAGGACACATAAGATATTTCCTTGTTGTTATCTCCATTGCCTGATGCTAAATATGTATTAAAAATTTTGTCGGGCTCGATTTTGCATACTTCTGAGCCCGTTACTGATGCTAATTTGGATGAAGTATCTAGTGGGTTGGAAGACATTTCGGCTGAGTTCGTAGAGTCATCCGGTGGCGAATGTTTATCTGAGAGTGAGTTAGGTGATGATGAACCAGTTGAGTTTTCTATGAGGAAGAATCTACGGTTGGATCTTCCCTTTGATTTTGATGACTTGCACCCGGAGGATTTTCTTTGACGTTAAATCCGTGTTTTGACGGTGATTATGACTTAGCTCCTCCTCTAGAATTGACCATGTCGACTCTCCCTCCGGTTCACTTGAATCGATTAGATGATTTGTTAGGAAACGAGTTTGTCATTTCTAGTCTGAGATATTTGGAGATGCTTATTTATCTAGCTCCCCCGTTAGACATACCTAGACGGATGTGTGTGGGCGAGTTGTTAGTTGTCATGTTCGGTCTTTCCACTCCAGTTCGTAGATCTGAGTGTGCTTTTCCTAGGATGGACCGTTCATCTGACCGCTTGGGGTTAGGTACGGCTTCGTGTTGGACTACTAGTGATTCCTTGGGTATAGGGCTTTTTGATGTGGTGTCCCCTAGGCACAATTTTTTGCCAAGCCTGGTCGCACACATTTATCCTCCGCCTTTTGATGATCCATGTATGTTGAGTTGTGTCGCACGCACGTCCTTACAAGTCCGGGAGCGTCAAACTCTATAGTTGGTCGTGAGCATTTTTCGCTGGCATTTCTTTATGACATTTTTTAATCAAAATTTAAAACTACGACATTGGACTCCATGGACATCATTAATGAATTTAAAGCACATGTGCCACCTGACTTAGTCCCATTATTTTCTACTGTTGATTCAAGTCATTTTGCACATGGGTTCACCCCTCACAGTTTTAATTTAATTAGGCGCATTCTTAACACTTTAATCAATCAAAATGCGTCCTTTAAATTATTTGCTAGTTTGTATAGGAATGTATCCCACTGTTATGTGGATGATTTAGTTTTGGCTTGTCTCACCCCTAAAAGGATGCCCCAGGGCACCTTAAAAATATTAACGAATCGGCAAGTCCATCCTTTGCGAATCTTAAGGGAGTTTGGTAACATGAAATTTCTTTTAGAATTTTCCACTAATTGGGGCATAGCTTCTATTTTCATCGTTTCATATTTTACGCTTCATGCTTCTATGCCACTTGAAATGTCTACCTCTCCGTATATATTTTCCACTATGATTTCTATTGGGTTGGGTGGTGACAGTTTCCCATTATTGTTCTCTTTCTCGGTCTCCATCAGAGGTATGTTGGTTGATGTTGTGGAAATTATTTTTCCTTATTTGGCTAATGCGTTTTTGAGGTCCCCACAAGACCACCATTTGCCTTGTAGGTTCTTCTTTCGCATCGATGATCTTCCATGTGAGTACACATAGGCGTACTCATCGGTGATGGGTATTTTTGAGTGGGGGAGGATTGATGGAGCCAACTACCCCCGACATGTTCACGTGGAGCGTCCCCCTCCTGTCGACGATGGTGATCCAGTACATGTTGATATGGAGGCTCGCATTCCCGATGATTTTGGCGACCCAGTTGATGTTGGTGCCGACACTCGATTTATGATACGTCACCACCACCGGAAGATGATTTGCTATGACATGCTTGGTTCGCTGCTCGCTGCCACTCCTGCCGCTACAATGTCCGCGACGGTTCTCGCCCGTGCTATGTTAAATTATGTTACCACATATTTTAACATCTATTTTATGTTTTGATTTCATGTTTATTTGGTCTTCTAATAGTCTTGTTAAATGTTTTTTGATTTGGCCTATGTTTAGCCATGTTTGGGGTGCTTTTAGCCCTTGTGTTTGTAAAGCCTATAAGAGGCTAAACTTTGATGTTTTATGTAGCAAATTGAAGAAAGAAAACCTAATTCTAGAGTTGTGTGAAGCAGGCTGCTCTTTCGGCTAGGCCGAACCGATCCCGGGCCTCCAGGAACATCACGACTGTGTTGTTGCCGCCGCCCCTCTAGACAGAGCTTCTCGCCGCTCCGGCGACCTCCTACCTCTTCCGGTGTGACTCCGAAGAAGGCGGCTCAATTCTTCCCATCCGGTGTGATTCTGGTGGACCCGTGGTAGTGCGACTCTTCCATAGTTATCCTCCTCTTCCTCTTGGCCGCCGGCCACCTCCTTCCCCCCTATTAAGGCCAGCCACTATCTTCTCTCCTAGATCCAAGCAGCCCTCCTCCATCCTCTACAAGAACCGACACCTTCCTCTCATCCTCCTCAAAACTGAGTAGCTCCCCCCTTTCTCCTCTCATGAGATCTGAAGTTTCTCTCCTTTTGGAAGCTGCGACCGAAGGCACACATTCCGTAACTTGGGCGGCATCTCCTCCGGCGAGATCTAAGGAAGGCAACGTGCTTCCCTCCAACCGGTGTGGTTCCGGTGGAATCAAAAAGGAATGATCATTTCATAATCGTCGACATCCGAGCGGGGTAACAAACATTCTTCCACTAGTTATTGTGATTTCCCTATTGATAGATCTTGTGGCATATGCGTGCTGCGTGGCTTGTAAAATGCTTGAATTTTGTGGTTAATTTCTTCATAGATCTTGTTGGTGTTTTCCTTTTTCAATTTAAGTTCTTGAGGCATGGCGACCCTCGTTTTATTTAGTTCGGAGAGAACCACCCTTATTCGAATTTTTGCATTTCGATGGAATCTCTTTTGGTACAACATCGCTCGATCGAACCGTGTGGGTTCCTTTCGTTTGTGAGGACCTTGGCCAATCGCCTTGGTATTAACTTGAAGGGATTTGCGAACCCTCCGTAGTCTATTTATAATGAATGTGCAGGTCTTGATGTTGCTGCGTTAGGTTATGATATTATTATATGTGAATGCTTGTTCAGTTTTGGATGGGAATTTCCCACTTGTGAGATTGCGATATTATAGACAAAACGCTGCCGAAATTTTGAGTTTTGCACACACACCACATGTTTGATTAAATTACCGATAGGAATCCCTTTGCCATTTCGTGCCTTAATCCCATTCTCGGGAGTGGCCTGCATCATCCTCCCCTATGGTATGAGGGTGATCAAACTACTGAGTCTGGTTGTCAACCAACTCTTCTTGAAGCACTACCTATTGATTTCTTCCATCCTGCAGCCCCAACCAATTTTGAGTCTGTTCAAGCAGTTGTTCACCACTTGCATAGTCCTCCTCAAGGTATAGATAAGAATGTTATATTTGAGAATGTGGACAGGCCTTCTACTGCTCTAGAGACTGAGGCTCAGTTATCAAAGAAAAGGTTTAGAGAATAGGCTGAGAGTAAACCTGATTTTGAGCAATGGAGTCCAACCTCCAGATCAATCATTCTTACTGCATGGAAAGCTGTGAATGCTAATATTACTGATAGAGGGAAATGGTATTTTGAACAGGAATGGGCCAAACACTTGAAGCAGCAAGATGTGATTCAAAAATTCAGGCAAGATATGAAGAGAGGAAAGCTTCCTGCTAAGTCCATAGAGCCCAGCAAGTATTTTCCAAAGCCATATCATTATTTTGAGAGGCAAACGCTGAAGGAAGAAGCAATAGCAAAATCTAAAGCTAAGGAAGCCAAAGGAAAGGAAGTTGCTGAATACAAGGAACTTGAGTTGAAATCCAAGATACAATCAGACAAAGGAATAGTTATTAAGGAACCTGAGCTGCCTTAGGTTTTTCTTAGTTTTATACTTCTTATGAACATTTTGATCTGTAACTATCATGAACCAAAAAAAACTTGTATCAGTAAATTCTATGATAAACAATTAATGGATATCATGACTTATTCTACATTTCATGTGTTGATTAATTCGGACTGAAATTGTTTGCCTTATTTTCTACTCAGCATTATTATTTTGTGTGTTTATCTGTGATAATTCACTTACTGAACTGCACTGTATGTTTAAATGTCTTTATCTTTATTTTTGTGGTATCTTGTTGTGTATCATTGAATTGGGGCTATGACTTCTCCAAATAGGGGGAGATTGTTGAGTACATTGGTCTCAATGTACTTGATTTGAAGAAGTGTTCTTAGCTCAGTGATATATACATTGTTGTGTTTGATGGATGTTAAGTTTATATATGCAGATAAATAAAGCTAAGTACTAAGTGTCGACACTTAGGACTAGTGTCGACACACACTGAACAAGTTATGTCGAGACAAGGAAAAGATGTGTCGACACAAAGGACAACTGTGTCGACACACTGTGTCGAGACTAAAGACAACTATGTCGACACTCAAGACTAGTGTCGATACACTCTACATGTAACATCCCATGTTACTTCAAGACCCCTCAACTTAGATTGGGTTAGGCATGGGGTGAGATTTGAGGAGACCAACTAGGTTTGACCCTAGGTAGTGGGTGGTAGCCATGTGGGGCCCACTATAAGACCATAGTCAAACTAGGTCAAACTAGCCTAAGTGGGGACCCTAACCACAACATGACCCCACCACATTGCCCTAACCCTAAAAACAATCTAAGTGGACCCTAGGGTATGTCACTGGGTCAACATTTTGACCCCAGTTGACCAAGGTCAACCTTGGGCTTAATTTGGTCAAACCCACACCCATAGGCCTAATTAACCTAAGTGGGGCACCCCCTTGACCCAAACCAAGTTGGGTGGTGCCACTAGACCCATTTCCACCAAGTGGGGTCAGTCCACCCACCATAGTTGACCAGTCAACCCCAAAAGTCAAATTGGTCAACAATTTGACCTAAGGAATGAAATGAAGGCCAAGTCATTCCCCCTTGGACCAAGCCCACCAAAATTGGCCCATAGTCAGCCCAAGTGAACAAGACCAGCCCTACCCTCTAAATCAGGAGAGAGAATACATGCAAGGGGGTAAAATTGGAATTTTTAGGAGAAGAGGAGAGAGAAAGAGGAATGAAGGAAATGGTGGCCACATGGCCACCCCATCAGCTGACTTAGGCTGCCCAAGACCAGGTGGCTGACCTCCCCTCTTTAATTCCAGCAGGAAACCAGGGCTGTGAGCCACATGGCTGCTGGGTGAAGCCTCCAAAGCTCAAAACCGAGCTAACATTGGAGTTATCTCCACTTATAGGCCACCCCAGTCCAAACAGAGCTCACCATTAGCTTCAGAAGGCCGAGAGGAGTGGAATTCGACTACTTACTCATGGAGAACGGTGGAGAATTGAACTTTCGGGGAGGAGCTCGCCGGCGCACCACCACCACGGCAAACCGCCGCCTGACCCGCAGCCAAGCCCCGATTATGGTGCGTTTCACTTCACCTCTACCCGTACTAGCTTCTTAGATCAAATAGGCGAGAGATCGGGCTCAATTGAGCCCGATGCCATGTGAGAAAATCGAGAGAATTCTAAGTTTCTGAAACCGCTCGGGATCGCCGTCGCCGCCGTCTTCCGCCGCCCCATCGCCGGGAAATGATAGCCACCACCACCGTGAAGGTGATGGCACCGTTGGCCGGAGGTGGCGACGTCTCAGCTGGCCGGAAACCGCCGGCAAAATCGCTCCAGGTCGGCTCGATCTCAGCCGTTGGCTGGAGGTAGACGATAACCAGATCCCGTCGATTCTTCTTTAAGATTCGTGCGCCGATCATTAATTTAAATTAATATAATGTATTGAATAGTAACATTTCCTGTCACATATATTCAGTCCTTTTGCATGTTAAATATAGGCCCCCTAGAAGCATTTCCAGACCTTAGACCCTTAATGAAAAATGTGGCCTAGGGTCTTACCTTTAAAATGCCACCCTAAACATACATTTTGGTGTAGTGTACAGTCCTGTAGGACATTTCTCCTAGGACTGGTCCTAGACTAGGTCAAAAATTGTATTGGATGCCCTGGTCTCAATATTAGTCACCATGACCCCAAATTTTGGGCACATGCATGATTAGGGCTTACTTACCTCCTGCCAAAATTTAGGAATTTTTGGAAAATATTTTCCTATAGTTTTTGGTAAAATATCAAAATTTAAATAAATGACATATATGGAGTTCTACTCCTCCCCATGGCCCCAAATTTTGGTGGTGGGTCAGTGGGGTCATCCGTGGTGCATGATAAAATTTTCAGCACCTTGGGTTCACTGCATGTGGGAGAAACCACTTGCATGTGCTAGCCTATGTTAAGGCTTGGTGTGCAAATAGCAAAAATGCAAATTGGTATATTTAGCCCAATGGTGGCATGCAAGAGTCATGAAATTAATTACAGTGGTTCATTAGGGTAAAATTCACCCCTCAATTTAATGAGGGAATTTTTGGAATCAAAATTCCATTTATTAGAATTTATTTTAATTATAGCTAGTTTGGAAATAAAATTGGAAAATAGGATTTATTCAAGTACAAATCCAAACAACTTTGCCAAGGTATAGATAACATCACATTTGACTTAGGAAAAATATGATTCCTCTGTTTTGAAGAATGTTTGGAATAGATACCCTAAATTTCCCATTTTACCCTTATTTTGTAAATTCTTGAATTGATGGATTTATACCTCTGAAAAATTTGGAAATTTTTCTACTGTCATAAAATGATATTATTAGTCTTTCACAAATTTCTCAGAATTTAATGGATGCATTATTTGTGTTAAAATTAGTATAATGGCATTTTGGTAAATAGATAATAATGGAATCCTATAGGCCATCTTACATTAAATGTTGATGATTCTCTGCCAATAGTCCTAAATTAGTGTCCTAAAAGCTCTGTAAGTTTTCTGGAATTTTTGTGTAAATATTGCCTATACATCATTTGGAAAAATGGAATTTTGTGGAATTGATATTAAATTGAAAAGGATAATAAATAATTTAAGGAAAATTATGAAATTCTGTAGGCAGTAATATTTTGTCAATATATCTCTCAGGAAAAATTCCCTAGGTCAGTGGATGCTTAATCAAACCACTTCATGTGTAAAGTGACCTAGCTTTTAAATTAAAAGAATTAATTAAATGACTATTTGACCAGGAAAAGTTATGAGAATCCTTAGGGTAGTTCCCTTAGTCCATAATACCTTAGGATAAATATTTAGAGGCAAGATGCCTTAAGTTTTGGAAGATCACATTTCTAGGGTAAATATAGGTCATGGTCTGCATATAACACAAATAGGTCTTGTCTTAGGGGAATTACCAGGGGATTGATTATCGGCAGAAATAAGAGAGAATTCAACATATGTAACCCTGGTGGGTAGAGTTTTTCTTAGTGAGGGATTAAAAGTGCAAGTCTTAGCTAGCATCTGGAGCGGGGATCGGCGGAAGACCGTTGGTTTCCCGGTAATACCTTAAGTCAATAGGGTTATACTAAAGCAATAAGGAGAGCTGGGGAGATACATGGGTAGCCATCAACTAAAATAAATATCCTTGCGAAAGGGAACGCTGGGCGTAATCCCAACACAGTTCCTAGTGCCCCTTGAGAGCCCTTCACAGGGAATACCGGGGGCAGTCCTGGGATTAACCCTAAACCTCTAAGTATAATAAACTGTAGACAAGAGTAGTATAATAGGTTAGGACATTGTCGTACCTTCTCGCCCGTATGGGGTTGGAGAGATTCATGATATATGCTCACCCGTTTTGGGTTTGAGGGAGTTGTTATAATGGCACTAATGTGCGTTCTCACCCGGGTTTGGGTTTGAGGGATTCAGGACGGGTTTTTGTCCTGCGAGCGGAAGGCTCGGTATGAATTACTTGCATGTGCATAAATATCGTGGCGGGGCATGCGGTACTGGCCGTTCGTCACACCGATGGCAGTACGGTGCACCAGGCGGTTGTGGGAGTTAGAGGGGCCAGTGGGTTGTTTTACACTGCGGTCTGGAGGACGACCCCCGATAACACACATCCGACACAACAAGACTGACGGGTTTGTCAGCAAAGTACGTACGCGAGACTCTAGAGTGCACCTTGGACGTGTACAGAGGCGTATGAGAGGGGTCTAAGGCTTGGTAGTGTGCATACCGGTCTAGAAGCGGAGACGCCCGCTCCGCTGCTGCCGTAGCCACAGCGGTGGTACCCGAGAGTGATGCTAGCTCTCAAAAAGTGGGAACTAAAGGTCTGTGATCACAGAGTCGTTGTGTGTGAGTTGCACTTGCCTGCGCATAAAATTGCATCATATCATTCATTCATATTAGGTCATACGCTTCATAGATCCTTATCATATAAATTAGTATGGGCTCTTTTATATGATAAGTTAAATTTCCTGGAAATCCTAACTTATATATTTGTATGGGCATTTATATAAGTTAGGGTACGTTTGTGATGATAGCATAGTGGTAGCTTAGCTTATTTACTTATTCATACTGCTGCTTCTTTACTTTTCATTACTGCACTACTCTTACTTGTTACTTGTACCGTACATAGAATTGCTAGAGTAGAACTACAGTACTTATTACATCATTAGTTAGATATTGTCACCTGCTTCCATTTTGCTACCCCTTGTTGTCCTCCGCTTCGTCCTCCCGCTCGGTGCCTAGGAGCTGCGGGGCGAGGTGCGGAGGAAACGACTTAGTCTTTTTGACTAATGGTCGGTGACCAACTATTTTTAGGAGCCCGTGGAGATGGAGCACCAGCACGTCGAGGAGGCAGGGCATGAGGAGCAGATACCACTTCAGCAGGCTACTACCACTACTGTGCGTCCTCAGGTGGGACGAGATCTGATGATCTAGTTTAGCTTCCGCTTCTACTATTTTGTGAGAGAGAGATTTGATGTACTGGGCATAAGCCCCTTTTTACTCTTTCTTCTGTACTATTCTGTGGACTAGTGATGTACTATTCATTTCCTTTATATGATTGTACTGTGACTTGTGGACTGATGGCATTTTATACTCAGTTTTACTTCTTATTTCTCATATTGGCCTACAGGTTTATGATCGTACTAGCCGGCAGAATCGGCGTATTGCGGTGTCGACTAACCCGTGAGTTAGTGCCACCGTAAGACGGCGGTTCTGGGCATAAGATCCGGTAGCCCTCCTTGGTAAGGGGGAGGGGGGTCTTACAAACTGGTATCACTTGAACAACGATCATATGAGAAAGAAGTCCACAACATGGGACCACCCCCGCCCCAGCATTAGTTTGCGGACAAACTATGCAGCGGAAGCAGTGGTGTGCCCATATGTAAAGTCACATAGATGGTCCACAAAGTACAATTTGTTAGGCCAATTTTGCTCTAACCTTACCTTTATGCAACCTCCACAGGTCGCAGCGCCGCAAAATGTGGCTCCTCCCCCTCTAGCTGCCACTCCATTCCTACATACGGAGATGGGGCAGACCCTGACGGCGATTTTGGATGCCTTTAGAGCCCAGCAAGTCCCGGCTCCACAGCCAAATCCGGGGTCGAGCTGGCTGAGTGCATTCAAGAGCCTGTCCCCACCGACGTACCGTGGGACAGAGGATGCGGTGAAGACGGAAGAATGGCTGGAGGCCATACACGAGATCTTAGCGGGCATCAGCTGCCCAGTCGGCCAGGCATTACCTCTAGCCACCTCCGTGCTAGAGGCCCACGCGAAGAGATGGTGGAAGTCAGTCCGGGAGACTACCTATGCGGACTTTGAGCTGTCAGAGATTTCTTGGGAGGAGTTTGGCGATGTGTTCCTGGAACACTTCGTCTCTGCTACGGACAGAGATGCTTTGGAGGAGAGGTTTTTGAACCTCAAGCAGGGGACCAGATCAGTGATTGAGTACCAGAGAGAGTTCTCCCACTTGGCCAGGTTCGCGGGGATTCAGGACACCGACGATAGGAGGTATGCAAAGAGGTTCTACCGGGGCCTCAGGGATGATCTGAGGCAGGCTCTGTTATTCATTTCACATGGCACATCCAGGCAGATCATCGAGATGGCGAAGAAGCTGGAGGCTGACCAGCTGATGGTGCGAGCCGGAGGGAAGAGACCATTTGATGGATCGACATCAGGTGAGGGCAGTAGGGGCTCTCAGAGAGGCAGGACCATTGGATACAGGAGGGGTGGGGGACGTCGTCGTCCCAACTTCAGGCAGGAGCAGGGGCCTCCTCCAGCTTTGGCTCCCCCACCTCTACAGATACATGATCCGAGGAGACAGGATGACCGAGGCCACCGACAAGTGGTTTGTTACGGATGCCGCCAGCCTGGGCACATCAGGTCGGAGTGCCCGCACCGATTCCATCCCCCTCCTCCTCCTCCACCTCCAGTGGCCCCAGTATAGCAGGGCCGAGGACGAGGCCGAGGACGAGGCCGAGGTCGGGGATATCATGGCAGGAGGCGCGAGCAGGAGCAGATATACGCCTTGGACCTCACAGAGCCGAGGAATCCCGAGGAGGTCATCACAGGTACTTGAAGTTAATTATGAGTTTTCTTGAATTTTTCAATGATATATATATAGTACCTGGAACCATAGGACAACAATTAACTTTCACATAAACAAACCTCAGGCATAGTCATGATCAGCGGCAAGCCTGCCCATACTCTTTTCGACACGGGTGCGTCACACTCGTTCGTATCCGAGGCCTTCATCGACGGACTCGAAGGCGTGGAGAGGTTCCCTGGACTAGAGATGAGGGTACGCCTACCCGATGGGTCGGAGCTGCGGACTACTGCACATTGTGACATGGAGGCCGAGATTGGCGGCAAGGCATTTGAGGCGCCGGCGACCATTCTGAAGTTGCAGGACTTTGATTTCATCTTGGGCATGGCCTGGTTGCATCGGAACCATGCCCAGATAGATTGCCCGTCCAGGAGGATCACGCTAAGACATGGCGACTCTCATGTTATCGTTGAAGGTATCCAGCCTATCTGCCACCTACTGTTATCTTCTATACAGGCTGTGAAGGCCCATGAGCAGGGTGAAGAAGTCTATATTGTCTGCTTCGAGATGGTGGGAACAGAGGCGACTATCTCAGATATTCCAGTGGTCCGGGATTTCTCCGATGTATTCCCGGAGAAATTGCCCGGACTACCGCCTGCTAGAGACTTGGATTTCAGGATTCAGCTAGTACCGGGAGCGAAGCCGGTATCCCGGGCACCCTACAGGATGGCTCCTAGGGAGTTAGCAGAGTTCAGGACTCAACTACAGGAGCTAGTAGAGTCAGGATTTGTGCGGCCTAGTTCATCGCCATGGGGAGCGCCAGTTCTATTTATGAAGAAGAAGGACGGATCACTGCGATTATGTATAGATTACCGGGAGCTGAACCGGTTGACGGTCCGAAACACCTATCCTCTGCCTCGGATAGATGAGTTATTTGACCAGCTACAGGGAGCATTCTGGTTCTCCAAGTTAGATTTGCGATCCGGCTATTATCAGCTCCGTATCAGGGAAGAAGACATACCGAAGACGGCTTTCAGTTCGCGCTATGGACTATACGAATTCACGGTGATGCCTTTTGGGCTCACGAATGCTCCTGCTGCATTCATGAGTCTGATGAACCGTGTTTTCGAGCCTTTCTTAGATCGCTTCGTGATAGTATTCATCGACGACATCCTTATTTATTCTCGGACTCAGGAGGAGCATACGGAGCACTTGACACAGGTCCTGCAGAGGTTGAGGGAGATACGGATGTACGCAAAATTTTCGAAGTGCCAGTTCTAGTTGCAGGAGGTGGCTTTCCTGGGGCACACGATCAGTGGGGCTGGGTTAGCTGTGGACCCAGCCAAGATAGAGACGGTGAGGGATTGGCCACGGCCGAAGACCGCATCTGACATCCGCAGTTTCTTGGGACTAGCAGGCTATTACCGCAAGTTCGTGGAGGGGTTCTCGAGAATAGCACTCCCCCTCACGTCCTTGACGAAGAAGGATGCAGATTTTGTTTGGTCAGAGCGGTGTGAGACGGCTTTTCAGGAGCTGAAGGACCGACTCATCTCATCCCCTATTCTTGCGCTTCCATCCGGGAGCGAAGGATTCCAGATCTACACGGACGCCTCTTATCAGGGGATGGGTGCAGTCTTGATGCAGCATGGACACGTTATCGCTTATGCTTCGCGACAGTTGAAGAAGCATGAGCATAATTATCCAGTACATGATCTAGAGCTCGGGCTGTGGTTTTCGCCCTGAAAATATGGAGGCATTACTTATATGGGATTCATTGTGACATCTTCTCAGATCACAAGAATCTCAAGTATATCGATACTCAGAAGGACCTAAACCTGAGACAGAGGAGGTGGCTGGAGTTTCTCTGTGATTATGATTACAAGATCCACTATCATCCGGGAAAAGCGAACACGGTTGCGGATGCTTTGAGCAGGAGGGCCGGCACTTCTGGACCGGAGCCCCGATTGATGTCCATAGAGCTGCTTCAGATGATGGAGGACATGCACATTACCGTGGTGTCCGAGACCGAGCCAGTGGTATATAGAGAGTATTTGAGCTCAGTGATCAGCTGCGATGATATACAGGAGCGCATCCGAGCACATCAGAGGCTGGATGCTGCGTTACAGCCGATTTTCAGTGCCCTAGAGAGGGGCAAGGTCGAGGGCTACACGTTGCAGGATGATCTTCTTCGGTTCCGGGAGCGCATCTACATACCAGCAGGAGGCAGTATCCGGGAGGACATACTCCGGGAGGCACATTGCTCGAGATATTCAGTACACCCCGGCATCACCAAGATGTGGGCAGATTTGCGGAGATCTATGTATTGGCCCGGGATGAAGAGGGAGATCACGGATTTTGTGACCCATTGCGAGACCTGCCAGCGTGTGAAGGCGGAATGCAAGAGCCCGGGAGGTTTACTACAGCCACTGCCAGTTCCAGAGTGGAAGTTCGAGGACATTGCTATGGACTTCGTACACGGATTGCCTCGCTCCCACTCTGGGCATGATTCTATATGGGTTATAGTGGACAGATTGACCAAGGTAGCGCGGTTTATTCCAGTTCGGAAGGATGCCCCAGTTGCAGTCCTGGTGAGACTATTTGTGGAGCAGTACATCAGATATCATGGTATCCCCAGGACTATTGTTTCGGACCGTGATGGTCGGTTCACTTCGAGCGAGTGGAGGTCCGTGCATGCTTACTTGGGATCTCGGCTTACTTTTAGTACCGCCTTCCACCCGCAGACCGACGGACAGACCGAGCGGACCATCCGGACCATGGAGGACCTGCTCAGATTATGCATATTGGATACGGGGAGGCCTTGGGAGAGGCTGCTGCCATTGATCGAGTTCTCGTATAATAACAGCCACCAGGCTAGCATCAGGATGGCTCCGTACGAGGCTCTTTATGGGAGGAGATGCCGGACACCGCTATCATGGGTACAGGATGTGGATACCAGGGCTCTGGGATCTGATTATATAGAGGACACTGAGGCTCAGATTCGATTGATCAGGGATCGGCTACTGGAGGCCCAGAGCAGGCAGGCAAAGTATTATGATGCTCGGCACCGGCAGGTGGAGTTCCAGGTTGGAGACAGGGTATTCTTGAATATACGTCCGGTACACGGTGTTTCACGGGTGCGGAGGCACAAGAAGCTCAGTCCACGGTACATGGGGCCCTACCTGATCCTGGAGCGGATCGGCCCCTTAGCTTACCGACTGCAGCTGCCACCGGAGTTGGGTGCACTACATGACGTCTTCCATGTCTCTTCCTTACGGAGAGCTCTCCTTCGGCCGGAGCAGCACATCACTACTACAGCCGGACCGGTAGAGCCTGACAGATCAGTGAGATTGGAGCCGATCCGGATTGACGATACAGCCATCCGAGTGTTGCGGAAGAAGAAGGTTCCCCTTGTGAAGGTGCTGTGGTCCAACCATGGACGGGAAGAGCACACTTGGGAGCCGAGAGATCTGATGCTGGAGCAACACCCGGAGCTATTCGCATCAGGTACATTTAAGTTATGCTTTTAAGATTCTTGATAATTCTTGCAATTAGAACCCCGTAGACCCGAACTTAAATTTCGGGGACGAAATTATTTTCTTGTTTATTGGAATTTGTAACATCCCATGTTACTTCTAGACCCCTCAACTTAGATTGGGTTAGGCATGGGGTGAGATTTGAGGAGACCAACTAGGTTTGACCCTAGGTAGTGGGTGGTAGCCATGTGGGGCCCACTATAAGACCATAGTCAAACTAGGTCAAACTAGCCTAAGTGGGGACCCTAACCACAACATGACCCCACCACATTGCCCTAACCCTAAAAACAATCTAAGTGGACCCTAGGGTATGTCACTGGGTCAACATTTTGACCCCAGTTGACCAAGGTCAACCTTGGGCTTAATTTGGTCAAACCCACACCCAAAGGCCTAATTAACCTAAGTGGGGCACCCCCTTGACCCAAACCAAGTTGGGTGGTGCCACTAGACCCATTTCCACCAAGTGGGGTCAGTCCACCCACCATAGTTGACCAGTCAACCCCAAAAGTCAAATTGGTCAACAATTTGACCTAAGGAATGAAATGAAGGCCAAGTCATTCCCCCTTGGACCAAGCCCACCAAAATTGGCCCATAGTCAGCCCAAGTGAACAAGACCAGCCCTACCCCTCTAAATCAGGAGAGAGAATACATGCAAGGGGGTAAAATTGGAATTTTTAGGAGAAGAGGAGAGAGAAAGAGGAATGAAGGAAATGGTGGCCACATGGCCACCCCATCAGCTGACTTAGGCTGCCCAAGACCAGGTGGCTGACCTCCCCTCTTTAATTCCAGCAGGAAACCAGGGCTGTGAGCCACATGGCTGCTGGGTGAAGCCTCCAAAGCTCAAAACCGAGCTAACATTGGAGTTATCTCCACTTATAGGCCACCCCAGTCCAAACAGAGCTCACCATTAGCTTCAGAAGGCCGAGAGGAGTGGAATTCGACTACTTACTCATGGAGAACGGTGGAGAATTGAACTTTCGGGGAGGAGCTCGCCGGCGCACCACCACCACGGCAAACCGCCGCCTGACCCGCAGCCAAGCCCCGATTATGGTGCGTTTCACTTCACCTCTACCCGTACTAGCTTCTTAGATCAAATAGGCGAGAGATCGGGCTCAATTGAGCCCGATGCCATGTGAGAAAATCGAGAGAATTCTAAGTTTCTGAAACCGCTCGGGATCGCCGTCGCCGCCGTCTTCCGCCGCCCCATCGCCGGGAAATGATAGCCACCACCACCGTGAAGGTGATGGCACCGTTGGCCGGAGGTGGCGACGTCTCAGCTGGCCGGAAACCGCCGGCAAAATCGCTCCAGGTCGGCTCGATCTCAGCCGTTGGCTGGAGGTAGACGATAACCAGATCCCGTCGATTCTTATTTAAGATTCGTGCGCCGATCATTAATTTAAATTAATATAATGTATTGAATAGTAACATTTCCTGTCACATATATTCAGTCCTTTTGCATGTTAAATATAGGCCCCCTACAGGCATTTCCAGACCTTAGACCCTTAATGAAAAATGTGGCCTAGGGTCGTACCTTTAAAATGCCACCCTAAACATACATTTTAGTGTAGTGTACAGTCCTGTAGGACATTTCTCCTAGGACTGGTCCTAGACTAGGTCAAAAATTGTATTGGATGCCCTGGTCTCAATATTAGTCACCATGACCCCAAATTTGGGCACATGCATGATTAGGGCTTACTTACCTCCTGCCAAAATTTAGGAATTTTTGGAAAAAAGTTTCCTATAGTTTTTGGTAAAATATCAAAATTTAAATAAATGACATATATGGAGTTCTACTCCTCCCCATGGCCCCAAATTTTGGTGGTGGGTCAGTGGGGTCATCCTTGGTGCATGATAAAATTTTCAGCACCTTGTGTTCACTGCATGTGGGAGAAACCACTTGCATGTGCTAGCCTATGTTAAGGCTTGGTGTGCAAATAGCAAAAATGCAAATTGGTATATTTAGCCCAATGGTGGCATGCAAGAGTCATGAAATTAATTACAGTGGTTCATTAGGGTAAAATTCACCCCTCAATTTAATGAGGGAATTTTTGGAATCAAAATTCCATTTATTAGAATTTATTTTAATTATAGCTAGTTTGGAAATAAAATTGGAAAATAGGATTTATTCAAGTACAAATCCAAACAACTTTGCCAAGGTATAGATAACATCACATTTGACTTAGTAAAAATATGATTCCTCTGTTTTGAAGAATTTTGGAATAGATACCCTAAATTTCCCATTTTACCCTTATTTTGTAAATTCTTGAATTGATGGATTTATACCTCTGAAAAATTTGGAAATTTTTCTACTGTCATAAAATGTTATTATTAGTCTTTCACAAATTTCTCAGAATTTAATGGATGCATTATTTGTGTTAAAATTAGTATAATGGCATTTTGGTAAATAGCTTATAATGGAATCCTATAGGCCATCTTACATTAAATGTTGATGATTCTCTGCCAATAGTCCTAAATTAGTGTCCTAAAAGCTCTGTAATTTTTCTGGAATTTTTGTGTAAATATTGCCTATACATCATTTGGAAAAATGGAATTTTGTGGAATTGATATTAAATTGAAAAGGATAATAAATAATTTAAGGAAAATTATGAAATTCTGTAGGCAGTAATATTTTGTCAATATATCTCTCAGGAAAAATTCCCTAGGTCAGTGGATGCTTAATCAAACCACTTCATGTGTAAAGTGACCTAGCTTTTAAATTAAAAGAATTAATTAAATGACTATTTTGCCAGGAAAAGTTATGAGAATCCTTAGGGTAGTTCCCTTAGTCCATAATACCTTATGATAAATATTTAGAGGCAAGATGCCTTAAGTTTTGGAAGATCACATTTCTAGGGTAAACATAGGTCATGGTCTGCATATAACACAAATAGGTCTTGTCTTAGGGGAATTACCAGGGGATTGATTATCGGCAGAAATAAGAGAGAATTCAACATATGTAACCCTGGTGGGTAGAGTTTTTCTTAGTGAGGGATTAAAAGTGCAAGTCTTAGCTAGCATCTGGAGCGGGGATCGGCGGAAGACCGTTGGTTTCCCGGTAATACCTTAAGTCACTAGGGTTATACTAAAGCAATAAGGAGAGCTGGGGAGATACATGGGTAGCCATCAACTAAAATAAATATCCTTGCGAAAGGGAACGCTGGGCGTAATCCCAACACAGTTCCTAGTGCCCCTTGAGAGCCCTTCACAGGGAATACCGGGGGCAGTCCTGGGATTAACCCTAAACCTCTAAGTATAATAAACTGTAGACAAGAGTAGTATAATAGGTTAGGACATTGTCGTACCTTCTCGCCCGTATGGGGTTGGAGAGATTCATGATATATGCTCACCCGTTTTGGGTTTGAGGGAGTTGGTATAATGGCATTAATGTGCGTTCTCACCCGGGTTTGGGTTTGAGGGATTCAGGACGGGTTTTTGTCTGCGAGCGGAAGGCTCGGTATGAATTACTTGCATGTGCATAAATATCGTGGCGGGGCATGCGGTACTGGCCGTTCGTCACACCGATGGCAGTACGGTGCACCAGGCGGTTGTGGGAGTTAGAGGGGCCAGTGGGTTGTTTTACACTGCGGTCTGGAGGACGACCCCCGATAACACACATCCGACCCAACAAGACTGACGGGTTTGTCAGCAAAGTACGTACGCGAGACTCTAGAGTGCACCTTGGACGTGTACAGAGGCGTATGAGAGGGGTCTAAGGCTTGGTAGTGTGCATACCGGTCTAGAAGCGGAGACGCCCGCTCCGCTGCTGCCGTAGCCACAGCGGTGGTACCCGAGAGTGATGCTAGCTCTCAAAAAGTGGGAACTAAAGGTCTGTGATCACAGAGTCGTTGTGTGTGAGTTGCACTTGCCTGCGCATAAAATTGCATCATATCATTCATTCATATTAGGTCATACGCTTCATAGATCCTTATCATATAAATTAGTATGGGCTCTTTTATATGATAAGTTAAATTTCCTGGAAATCCTAACTTATATATTTGTATGGGCATTTATATAAGTTAGGGTACGTTTGTGATGATAGCATAGTGGTAGCTTAGCTTATTTACTTATTCATACTGCTGCTTCTTTACTTTTCATTACTGCACTACTCTTACTTGTTACTTGTACCGTACATAGAATTGCTAGAGTAGAACTACAGTACTTATTACATCATTAGTTAGATATTGTCACCTGCTTCCATTTTGCTACCCCTTGTTGTCCTCCGCTTCGTCCTCCCGCTCGGTGCCTAGGAGCTGCGGGGCGAGGTGCGGAGGAAACGACTTAGTCTTTTTGACTAATGGTCGGTGACCAACTATTTTTAGGAGCCCGTGGAGATGGAGCACCAGCACGTCGAGGAGGCAGGGCATGAGGAGCAGATACCACTTCAGCAGGCTACTACCACTACTGTGCGTCCTCAGGTGGGACGAGATCTGATGATCTAGTTTAGCTTCCGCTTCTACTATTTTGTGAGAGAGAGATTTGATGTACTGGGCATAAGCCCCTTTTTACTCTTTCTTCTGTACTATTCTGTGGACTAGTGATGTACTATTCATTTCCTTTATATGATTGTACTGTGACTTGTGGACTGATGGCATTTTATACTCAGTTTTACTTCTTATTTCTCATATTAGCCTATAGGTTTATGATCGTACTAGCCGGCAGAATCGGCGTATTGCGGTGTCGACTAACCCGTGAGTTAGTGCCACCGTAAGACGGCGGTTCTGGGCATAAGATCCGGTAGCCCTCCTTGGTAAGGGGGAGGGGGGTCTTACACTACACACATTATATCAAGACTGAAGACAACTGTGTCGACACTCAGAACTAGTGTCGACACACTCTATTCAAGTTGTGTCGAGATAAAAGACAATTGTGTCGACACTCAGGACTAGTGTCGACACACTATTATCAAGCTATAACGACACTGAAGACAACTGTGTAAACACACAGGACTTGTGTCAACACATTCCACAGAAGTTGTGTCGAGAAAAATTGAAGAGCTTTGTCGACACATTCAGGAGTGTGTAGACACCACTACAAGAGCTGTGTGGACACCCAATACTTTTGCCAACACATTTAATAGCCATGTCTCAACACTTCAGCAATCTTATTTCCTATGTACAGATACCAATACGGAGGCATTGATAGCTGTCAGAACTGTCAGTTATTAAGCAGATTAGCCGGTTACTCCTGTCAGAGCCTATTTAAAGGGATCCAGTTTTCAGAAGAAAAGAGGAAAAAAAGAGAGAGATAGAGAAAAATATAAATAGTACAGAGGAGAAGCAGTAGAATTTTAAGAAGAAAGAAACTTGGAGCTTCAGCTACAATTCAGAAGGTGGAGAGAAGTATGATCAAGAATAATCTTCAACATCTCTCCAACCTAGATTAACCCTAATTTCTACTTCAAGAAGCTTTAAAAAGCTAAGAAGGGTTTGATCAGATCTATATTGTCAGAATAAAAGGAAGCACAATCATCAAGATCATATTTAGAAGCTGTTACTCAAATCTCATACTGGGTGACATTTTCTGATTCTATTTTTAGTTATATTCATCTTATAAGATCTATCTGTTGATCAGAGTGGAGGAGATTTATTCTCTTGTTGTTGTAAGCCTATGTTATAAAGGCTGAGGTAGGGCTGGAATTGCCTGAGGTAGGAGAATTTGTTATTTCTCTAAGGTGTAGGGCAGGTGTCGCCTGAGAAGTAGGAGTGAGGATTCATTATGAGGTAGAGTTCTTGGAAATAACTTGTGGTGTAGGATCTGTGTGACCTGAGTGGTAAGACTTGTGAAGTCTGAGTTGTAGGAGCCGGGTGGGCTCTGAGTTGTAAGATCTATAGATCTGAGTAAAGGAAAGAGGAGGAGTTTGTCCGAATCTATTTCATTGCTAGATAGGCGAAGGTGGAAAGTTGATGTACCCATAAATTGGGGAACCACTATAAATCAATGTGCATTATGCTGTTTTGTTGTGTTGTGTTAATTTCGTTATTTGCTGTTTGGTTTCTGTTGATTATCTGATCTGAGTTAATCATTTCGATTAAAGTAGTACTCTGATTAAAGAAAAGGGGGACCATATTTAAATTGGAACTATTCACCCCCTCAAGGTCATTTTCAATCGTAAAGTAAATATTTACTTAACGGGATATTCTCAGGGTCTGAGTAGACTCTCTAAAGAGACATCTACCCCTGCCAGTTAGCGGGAGCCTGACAGCAGGATCTACTCGGGGTCTATTTCATGAACATCACATACCACACAGACTTGCAAAAATATCTGAAAGGTTGTGATATCTCATATTTAAAAAAGAGAATGTTATATAATTTGTTCATGGATAAAAATGCTTTAACTCATCACCGCTCTAGGTATGACTGAGGGCCTTGCCCTCCACATTCTGGATGCCCGCTACCTAAAGGAAGGGCCCTACCTGGTCCATTCCCCAAATGATGAATGGCCAGGGCGCAGTGATGCCCCTTAGTCTTTGAGCTGGTAATGGCTGGATTCGGGCGAACAATTAGCACTTCTGGCGCTTCTTTGCAAACTCAGGGCATCCCGACCTAGGGTTATACAAAAGTACCATTGCCTCACTATCCTCCCTTCCAAGGTCCTGTTCCCCGAGTGAATCTTGCATTCCCTGGCATGAACTTCCTCCAAGATCCCCTATACCTCCCCCTCAGCCACGCAATGAGCTAGGAGTCTTGAGAGGGTCTTACGATACAAATTCCTGTCGCGTATAAGATAGTATGCCAACTTTTGCTTGAAATGCTTCTTGTCCAGGCCTTCCGGGAACTCACCTGTGGACAAGAAGGAAGCGAAGCAGTATATCCACGAAGGGCATAGGTCTACCTCCATCATTTCTCCTTCTTCAATAGAGGGGCGAAAACAGTCGGTGATGGTTCCCCCCCACCCGCCGTCCATGCTTATCCATAAATCTACCTGCTTGTTCTCCTCCCACGGCACGTGTCGAATGGAGAATGTCTGGAATATGCCGATAACTCCCTTTACCTTAGTTAAGTACAACTGGAGAGAAGGTGTAACATCCCATTTCATGCTATACCCCTCACACGTATTTTGAGTCAGGAGAGTTGACTCGGGCTCGGGGTGCGCTGGACTCGACAGGTAAAATTCGTCGGATATCGTGACGGATATCCGACTAATTCTTCTAGTATGACCTGTGAGTTGAGACCAATAATATTCGTCGAATATCATCATGAATATCCGATGAATTCGTCGAGTATATAAGACGAATTGGACTTAGAATATTTCTGTTTTCTAGAGGCGTCTAGTGAGTTTAGTGGTCTCGACGCAATTCGACGAATTGTCAGCGATACTCGACGAGCGATACTTAGAGTAATTTTGGACTCAAATAAGCATTGAGTGCGTCAAGTGGTCTCGACGCCACTCGATGAATTTAACATAGAATGATTACAGGATTCTGCAAGCATTTAGTGGACTCGACGCCACACGACGAAGCGTCAAGTGCGTTGAGTAAACTCGACGCCATTCGACAAATGGTTATGTATACTCGACGATTTTAACTTGGAAGTATGCTGTACTTATATAGGCAACGAGTGATCATGACGAATCTCGACGATTCATCAAGTGTGTATGCTATACACGACGAAT
Source organism: Platanthera guangdongensis (assembly GCA_039583875.1). Lineage (NCBI taxonomy): Eukaryota > Viridiplantae > Streptophyta > Magnoliopsida > Asparagales > Orchidaceae > Platanthera > Platanthera guangdongensis. The sequence goes on from CM077163.1 coordinate 97,565,363, forward strand.
TTGACATGGCATATTTTCGACACGTGCAGAATTCGTCGAATATCGCTAGCGATATTCAGTGAATTCGCCCTGGCCGAAATTCCAATTTTGATCCCGTCGATATTCGACGAATTCGTGTTAGAATAATTTAGCATTCGACGAATTTGACTTTCGATGAATTTGACGTTCGACGAATTTACCTTCAATCTCACCCAACTGACTAAGCGATATTCGCCGAATTCATCGAATTCCTAGCGATATTCAACGAATTTTCATTTGAAAATTTCCTACTTTCTGGCATCAAGTGCGTCGAGTATCAGACGGCGATACTCGATGAATAACAGCCATACTCGATGAATTCTTCAGATATCCCTGATGATATCCAACAAATTTTCCTTGGTCATTCTCTCTAGACCATTCCCTTTGATTCGTTCGGTAACACTCTACCCAACCCTTTATCCAATGCACTAGGCACTTTTGCTAGTGCACTCCGAGCCTGAGTCAAGTCTCTTGACTTATAACGCGCGCAAGGGGCCTAACATGAAATGGGGCGTTACAAAGCTAATATGGCTCGTTGAAGACCCAATGTTTGAAAGATGACTTAACATGAAGGTAGTGCTGAGTTTTACTAGGGGTGGATATATATCAGATGTGCACAATAGAAACAAATATAGAAAACGCTTAGTAGATGTGGAATCTTGCGAAAACCATGAATCAAGAAAGAAAAAATAGCAAATGCATGGTACCTATACGGGGTCAATTCATAAAGATTGGTCAAGGTGCTCCAAGAAAAGTGTCTTTGTTGTATTGGAATCCTATCCCAATTATTTCTTGTCCGTTGAGTCCGTGAACATAGGAAAAGATTCGTGTCTTTATAGGATTTCCACACTAACGAGAGAAATGTCTCATCGTCGTCGCACGAGAGCAGGCTGGAAAGGGAAGATTGAGGCCTTTGTATCCATGAACTGCCAAGTTCATTTCAAGGAGATGACTGTCGACGCTAGAGTGCTGATTTGCAAGGAGGGACCGTAGTCTGGTTCGCCGCTCTTTAGAATTCTTTTTTTAAAGTTAGGGCTTGGGAAGAAACGAAAAACTTCTTAACCCTAACCTTGAAAATATATATATATATATATAATCTTCAGTGAACTTGATTAAGTTTTAACATGTAAGACTATTATAAAAATAGAACTCAGTTCGGGGTTTAAGACAGGAGAAAAATGGGTCGACCTGATACTAGTCTTAATCTCTATTCTAAGTTGATTTATGGTAACTCTAATTTTAGAGTTTTGTTTATCTAATTTTATTTCAATAATAAGTAATATTTTAATTACTTATTGTTTAAATAATCTCTAATTGACTTGTTAGGTTATTTTGGGCTAAAATTATCAAATTGTAGCTCATTAGAGAAATTGGGGAACTTTTTGGAATATTTTTGCAAGTGAAAGTTATACTCCCTGGTCACAGGCGTGACTAGGTGGCATGACTAATCTTGTGCACCATGCTCATTGTCCAACACACTAGAAATGATGAAATGTCAGATTAAATTTAAACGCCCCTATCACTAGCGTGATTGGGGTTTGTCTCCAGCAGTCCAAGAGGCATGGCCAGGCTTTAATTCTAGTTGTTTGCGCTAGTGTAATGTTATAGCAAACAGTCCCTAGTTACGGGCATGACCAGAAGGCGTGGCACTTTCTTAAACATACAAATTAACGACAGATTGTGTCGTGTCCCTTCGTTTTCCAGACTAATTCAAAGAATGTCATAGGTTACAGGCATGACCTAGGGGTGTGACCCGTCAGGCAATGACTCTCGCTGGTTTCTCTCCCAGTGTTTCTCGGGTTTTTTACGCAGATAGCTCCGTGGTAGACACGCCCTGGTCACGGTCATGACTAGGGGGCGTGACTCCTCAACTAAAAATTCTAGGGGTGAACTGTTGTAATTTTGGTTAGTTCTAGTTGTTTTTTTCATTTCTAGTTGTTGGTATAACTTTTATATTTCCATTCTTAGTGTAGTACTTTTCAATTCAAGCTCTTTTTACTTAGTAATCATGTCTCTCTCAATTTTCCTATGTAATTCTCCCATCATGATGAGCAGTTAGATTTCCATTAATGCTTGATCATGAAGAACTTTGGAATAAAATAAATCTTACTTTCTATTTTTAAATTTGCAAGCTCTGTATTTTTCTTCTCTTCGATTTATAGTTGATTAATTGGCATTGAATTCTTATTTCTTGAAAATGTTTTCTGATCTAAGATCCACTTTTAGTTTACCGAGAGGTTATGAATGCGAGGAGATCATTTAAGGATAAATAGAACTTGAATTTGCTTTTCAATTTTAGATTTGTATTCTAGTTTATCGAGAGATTGGGAATACGAGAAGATCACTCGAATATAAAAGGATTTATGTGCGAACCTTGAGAGAGAGCGACATAGATCTTCCAGATTGGGGTTAAACCCAATGATGGGGTTCACGGCCTAAAGCAAGCTTAGTGGTTTCGACTGGCCGATGCATCTTAATCGATTCACCTATGGTTAGTTGATAGTGTATTCTCGATAGAGGCGATTTCATAAATTGGGAACCTCCACGGTCAAATTTGTTTATTTTGAGTGTTTGCAATTTAATTCTTGGGTAAAATTTATTTTATCCAAATGCATTCTAGATCAAGTGCAAGCTTTATTCTCATTGTTCTCCTCTCAATATTTTAATCGCCTTTTCTTTTATTTTGTCAAATGAACCAACTATTTTGTTAGATAAAATAATAGTTCTTCTGTGTGAGTACAAGTACTTGACAGAACCTTGGAATATGACACTTGATTCTATACTTCAAAAGATAGGTGCACTTGCCTTATCGAGTTACGCTCTAACAAGAGTCAGAACAATTTATTAGTATATGAAAACACACATCAAGTTTTTGGTGTCGTTACCGGGGGCTACTTTTTGTCGATATTTTGGAAGCACGGTTCTATTACTTTTATCATTTCCCATTTTTTTTTGAAAAAAGGATTTTCATAGTTTGTTTTTATTGAAAATAAACTTTACTTTTGTTACTGTGAATTTTATTATTCTTATCATTCTCCTTTTCTCTACACCAATTTCTCATTTTAATTTTCTTTTTCAAATTCGATTTTATTAATTGAAGGTTATTTTCTTTCCAAAAATATCATCTCAATTGACCGCTAAAATTGTGAAGATTCAAAATAAAGTTAATCTTTTAGAAACTGCATGGAAGTGCCAAATAATTTGTCAATATTGTGGTGCACCTCATCAAAGTAATGACTGTTATTTTTATTCATATTCTACAAATTCTAAATCTCCAAATTTAAATTATGGAAATGATTTTTCCCAATCTTATGGAAATAATTTTGATTATTATTTTGATCATAATTTTTCATCTCTTAATGAAAATAATTATTCGAACATTGATGAAATAATTTGTCTAATTTTCATGAAAATAATTCTTTAGATTTTAATGGAAATAAATTTTCCAATTTCCACAAAAATAATTTTTCGAGCTTTAATGAAAATAATTTTTCTGATTTTAATGTATTGTCTTCGTCCGTCAACGTTGATTATTTTTGTTGGCAAGACCACCTAGATAGTTCCTATTGCGAAGATGAAAATTCATTCGATCCAGATTATTATTCTTCCACTTCTGCATAGCAAGGCTCTTTCTCTAATTTTGGGGTGCTTTCTCAATCTCCAAGTGATCTTATTCCCACAAATTTATAAGAGAGTAATTCTAATTTTTTTCTCTATCTTTAAGTACTTGACCATTGGAGGAATATTATTCTTCTTGTACACCTTTAGTTTTGTATACTGAAGATTAAGAAAACCTATTATTTCAAGAATTAATTAATTGTATAAATGCACCGGGTGAATTAGAAGAACATGTTTCTTCTCTTAATTCTCCCGATTTTTCTCCTCTTCTTCATGAATTTTCAAACACAACACATAAATATTTAGGAATTCAAATTGATTAAAATATTGTGTCCCGTGATTTTATTTTAAATGAATTTTTGGATAACATTTTTATTTTAGAAAATAAACAACCGGAACTTGATCATATAGTTTCGCAAGAACCTCCACGTGAATTTTTTTCTGACACGTTAAGTTCTGATTTTTCTGTACTAATGATTTTCATACAAAAAATGAGTCGTTATAATTGAACTTTATCGACGATCCATTTGCCGCTCATTTAAAAATTCAAATAACTTCAGGTATGTATATGTGATTTTGAGTTGCATCTTCAAACTCAAAGACAAAACAAGAATCATCAAATAACCGGAGTAGTAGTCGGATTAACGATTTTGACATATTCACCTAGGCATGAATTAAGAGAGTTGTCTGTGCATTTTATTTTTATTTTCATTTTTCCTAATAATAACTGTGTAGCTTAAAGACGGGAAAAAAGCGCTCTTGGTAGCCACCCCTTGGTTATCATATATTTTCACGCAATTTAATTTTTATGTAATTATTTTCTTTTCCCCTCCTAGTTGATAAATAAATATTGTGGACAATATTTATTTTTAAATATGGGGTGAGATCTTGTATTGCTGTTTTTATTAAAATTGAAAAAAAAGGATCAAACATCTTTTAAAAATTCAAAAAAAAATCTTTTCTTCATTTTGCAAAAAAGGGGGCTTCATTTTTTTTATTTTTACATGCCCCAATCACGAGCGTGACAAATAGGCGTGTTCAGTACGAACTTCAGAATTCCACCCACTGCTCTCATGGTAAGGCTATTCCCGTGTTTCGATCTAGTCATGCCCGTGACATCTAGGCGTGTCAATATCGAAGGAGACATTTCTTTAAATTTGACGAGCCCCTATCAAGGGGTGTATCATCTAGGCATGATGAGTGAATTCCAAGGGCCCAGCGTCACTACTCGTCATTCGAAATTCTACATGCCCTGGAGTAACAGGCGTGACTCCGGACGTGTCTCGCCAATTTTTGAATCTAGTCAAATTTGGCAAGATTCCCAAGGGCGTCGAACCACCACTTTAAATTTACACACCCACTAGTCACGGGTGTGACATAGGGCATGTCCCGTGCTTTTCTTTAAATAGGCTTTTTTATTTCTTTTTCTTCACCACACCACCATTACCTTCCTCTATGTTATTCTCTCTTTCCCCTAATTATGAGTTTCTAGCTTGTTTTCAACATCATTCCTCGCTAATGTTCGCGATCCTCCACTTCTTCATCAGAGCATCCTGAGAATCAAGAAGTTGTGGATTACATGCTTATTTTTGATAATCTTACGAAGCAGTCCCGCAACCATCGACTCGGCGGGAAAACATTCGGAGATTTCTGCATCCTTCACTGGGGGGATCTCACCACCTTTGGAATGGACGAACTTTTTTGTGGATTTCTGTCCACTCTCGGATGGAACACATTCATCGCTATCACCGAACTCGCATTTCTTGACTCATGGTGGAGTTTCTATCCTCATTCAAATTTCGGGTAGGGCACAATGATAATTTCATCAAGTTTCGGATCGGCGACATTGAGAGTGAGCTCTCCATCTGGTAACTCAACGTCGTGACGAGCTTCTTCGATGAACCTTTCACTCAATCTCCCGCCTATGCCAATCTACTTTTCAATTTTCCCAAAGACTTCAATCTTTTTCAGTTTTAGTTGGATATCAACAATGATATTGTTCCCTACACCCCCAAGAAATCAAAGAGCAGCCACCTCACTTCAACCGCGCTGCATATCCTACACAAGCTCCTAAATTTTTTCCTCTGATCGGTCGAGGCGAGAGCAATGGAGTAGTCACTCGACATGACCTATTATATTTATATAGTATGGTCAATCGAGTTCCACTTAACCTCGAAATGGATCTCACACAGTTTTTCTAGCACAAGGCCAAAAACGTGCGCTTGGGAGTTGTCTACGGTGGGAATCTCATTCACCACCTCATAAAAAGGTTAGGGGTTTGGGACTTCCTCCTACGTATGCACTGCATGCAAACACCACTTCCTCTTGCTCTCCCAAATCTCCAAGCCCTTGGCTTAGGGCGTCGGCGTGGTGGAGGATTTAAGGTTGTCACTCTAGTTCTAGGCAGGGATGTTTTTTATCACACCATCACCAACGAGCTCAGTGACTATCCTCCGCCTATGCAATCCTCTCCTTTGTTAGTTGGTGCATCTACCTCTAGGAGCAATGAGTATAGGCGATTTGGCGCACAAATTGTTCAGATGAGAGCCCAATTTGATCGACGGTATGATATATCAGAGCAATGTCACACTACCACCATGGGGCAACTCTCGCACGAGTTGAGGGTGTTGCTTGAGTACTTGCAGGGGAGTGATGATGATAGTGATGTTGAGAGATTTCTCTTCATTGAGCTTTTTTGCATCTGTTTTTCCTTCTGCACTTGTTTTTATATAATGTATCAGTAGTTATTTTATTTAAAATTTTAATATTTCAAAAAAAAATTATTACTATTGTGTGTTTTGTTTTGTTTCTCTTCTTTCATGTTTGTTTGGTGGGACTTGGATTCTTCTTAAGGAAGTCTCTTCTTCCTATATTTTTCTTTTCTTTTTACAAAACATTGATGACAATGTTTCATTTTAAGTATAGGGGGTATAAATCATCATTGTTTTCATGCAAACATTACTTTCAGCACAACGCAGCAAAAATTTTAGAAATTGTTTTTTTAAAAAATTTAATAATATCTAAAAATAGGGGTTTTAAAAAAAGGAAGTTGATTTTTTTAAAATATATCTATACTATATTAAAAAGAAATATCATCATGGAGTATTTGCCTAGCTTAATAAGACATTAGGCAAATCCTTACCGTCCATTTAAACACAACAAATCAACTATAAAAATTCAGAACTCCAGGCGGAATTCCTCACACGACATTCAACCCTAGCTTTTCCTCTACGGCTCGCATCTCCTCCCGCATCGTATGATCGACTTCCCGCTCGCGCCTCCCCGCTGCGAAAGGTTCATCTCCTCCGCGTCGTACCGCTCGCTCTGAGTTCATCTCCTCCGCGTCGTACCGCCGCGAAAGGTTTCCCGATCCGACCGATCGCGCCTCCAGATCGCGGCTGCGAAAGTTTTCCCTCCGACCGATCGCGCCTCCCCGCTGCGACCGATCGTTCCTCCTCTGTGCATGAATCTCCATCCTCTGCTGGCTTACATCTCTGAGCTCTACTCCCAAGATGTAAGATCTCCACGGTCTCATATCTCTTTTCCTGCATCTAACATTTCTGCGCTCCTCATTTTACAGATCTCTTTACGGTTTACCTAATTTCTTCTTCCTGCGGCATCTCAGCTCCAACGCTACCATCTCTGCGATCTCCATCGACTTCTTTGTCTTCTGTCTCAACCTGGAAGCACTCTGTGCTCTTCAACCACAAATTTGGTCTCCTGATTTCTTCTTCCCAAATACTTCAACACCTCCTTAAAATGAAAAACCTTCAACATCCACCCAATACTGACATTATTTTTTTAATGTCATCAGATTCAATTTACAATGCAGAAAATACATACATCGCTGTATATGGATCAGAACTATAGGCTTTAGTAAATTTCAAGTAAGGTAAATCACTTTTGGTTTGAGGCCATGCCAATACAGATACTTGCATAATCCCCTGTTAGTACATTTTTTTAATCAGGATCCTTTTCTTAAAAAAAACTAGGTGATGTTTGTGTTCGTGCGCTTTCTTTGACCATATGTTATATAAAATTTCACATAGTTGTTGTGTTTTCAGCTAGCCTTCATCAATGAGAGCCTGTAGTTTTTCTCCATTATCAGGTCTATATTAGGGCATATTTTGAGTTTCTGGAACTGTTTGCTACCCATAAAGTATGCACATATACAACCATATCAGTGGAGAACACCCTCTTATTTTTTCTCGCTAATTTTGATTTTAATTTTGTAGTTGCTTTTGTTTAAACTCGCAGATGTCGTTGTTGATTTCGTAGAAGATTACGTTTTCGCTTTCATTTTTGATTTTGTTTAAGACATCTACAAATTTCTTATTTTGTTTAAAACATCTACGGATTAAGATCTACAAATTGATCCAGTTTTCTATTCTCTACAGTTTTGATTTCATCTAAGAAATTAATTTTTATTTTTTGGCTTTTGATTTCGTTGTTGTTTTTGTTTTAACACGCAGATTTTTGGAATTCATTTTCAATTTACATCCAGTGATTTCTGATTACGTTTTAGATTGAGATCTATGGCTTGACCTCTTTATTTTCATTCCACACTTACAAATCATCTGATTGCAATTTAATTAAGATCCTGATTAGCAAAGATGTTCTTAAACCTTATTACTCTCCTTTCAGCTCAGGCATCGCCTGCTGGAGATCATCTATCGAGGCCGACTGTGGATATCGAATTTCAGCAATATTTTCTCTAATATTTCCAAAACGCCCCCTTGATTTACAGGTTATCTAAATTCCATTGATTTTGTTTTGGAACTGCTAAATGTGATCCGCACAGGTTTACAGGTTATGTAATTTCCATTGATTTCGTCCTGCAACTGCTATAATATTTTCTATTCCCTTGCGTTTGTGCATAATATTTTCATTCCGCTTTTAGAATTTGTGTTCACCATCCAGTGTTTAATTGGGTTGTCCGGCTCGACTCCTGATTTCATTTTTCATTTCATTGTACATTTGCCTGTCAATATAAACTAATAATTGAAAAGAGGATGTTCACACCATTTAATAATGCTGGTTAAAAAGGCTTGAGCCGTCCGATCAAAAAGAACCACACGCCGCTCTAGAGAAAACCTTCCGGATTGCCGGTGACCATCGCGACCTGTGGCGATAGTAGTTTATGAGGAAAAGAAGGTAGCATCTTTTCTACTACTGATATATTATCATGCATCTGATAAACTACTCTTCCTGCTGTTCCAGAATCCTTTTTTATACTTTTGATTAAAATAAAATACCATATGGCATTTGAATAGACGACCTTCAATTTCTTATTTCCTGCCTGCACTTGAGAAATCCATCATTTCCCCTTTCATGCTTATGATCCTTCGAGATTCTTTTCTGCGCTGGATTCATTCCTTTGATATACTGTGTTACAGATTAGTTTGTTTTATTGTATACATTGTGCGTGTTGATTAGAAGCACTAGAAAGTCATATGAATCTTTTTTTATGTAAACTACTATCGCCACAGTTCCTTCTTCCTTTCCTCCCCAACCTTTCGAATCAACTTAAGATGTCAACCACAAACCAACAAAATGTGGTCAACGCAAGTGAACATCAACATCATCCACTACATGCCGTGACAAATGAACGCTACACCACAACCGAAACAAACCAAAGAACAACCTATGCAGCCCGACGACCGTCTCCACCAAGAGGAAAACCACCAGTTTACACATCACCTCAATAATGACGTAACTGAAACACTTTTGTTTTGCTCTAACAAAAAATTGTTAAATTTATATACCCCTTCAATCTCAAATACGTTGTTTATTTTTACATGATTTGTGTTTAATCCATGTTGATTGTAATTACAACTGCATGTCCGTAAAATTTAGATGCCAACGACCGCCGAACTTCAAGCGTGTGCTGAAAGAAGACGCGAGCTTCGCCATCTACATGAAGCAAACACCACCGGCTTGCCACCGGGAACATATTGCCCAAGAGGAAGACCACGAATCCATGCATCATCTCAATACCGACGTGACGCAACAAATGCTCGAAGAAGAGAAGCACTGCAACTTCAACGACTCATGGAAACAACCGCAACAACAGAGAATCTTTCTGAACATCAACAAACTAATAACATGCAGACAAGTAATCCCACAACACCTTATATTCAACATCCACCTACTCTACATACACTAATAGGACTAACTCAGTCTCAAACCAACCTCAGCTATTCAATTTTATTACACACGCAACTATAACAACAAGAATTCTATTTAAAAAAACATAAAACTCTTACCATTTTGTAGGTGTTGAAATCCCTCAAAGGGCGCTAGCCAATACCCAACAACTACAGCGCGGAGAACCAAGTACTAGAAGACGTCAAGCAAACGTACAAACACAAATTCAACGAAGAACTGCACGTCTACAAGAACAAAGAACTACAAATGAAGCCGATGTAGAGATGTCTACGGGGTCGTCTAGCCTTCTTGGTAGTCTCCTTTATCCCTGTGAAATTTCAACATTTGGACCTATTAATCACATTTGTTGCGTAATAAATTCTCCATGTTAACATGCAGGCAATAACCCAAATAGAAGAACGAAAACACATTTCACAGCAAGAAACTGTTACCCCGCACTTAATATGCCCACAGTCACACTCTCTTCCTCTACTATTTGTTCACATTGTCATGCAAAACTTTTCCACACAGAGACATCAACTCTATGCTGCAAAGGAGGTTTTGTGGATCTACCTAATATCACGACACCGCCTGAGCTACTTGAACTGTACACTGCACAAACTACCGAAGCACGCAACTTTAGACAGAATATACGTGCTTACAACCACGTATACTCCTTCACATCTATGGGAGTCACATTTGATGAAAATGTGCCAGCATTTAATCAGGGTATCTATACTTTTAGAGCGCACGGTGTAATATATCCCAAGATTGGCTCTCTCCTCCCAGAAAATGGTACTCGCCCACGTTACTTGCAAATGTACATTTATGACACTGAACATGAAGTTGAGAATAGGTTGCTCGAGAGTCCAGGACTTCATATCCCAACACTTGAAAAGATCTCCAGCATACTAGATGCGGTAAACCCCTTCGTACAGACTTTCAAGCAGCTTGCAAAACAACCAAATCTTCAGCAGTGCATATTATTAATTAAGGAGAGGCCTTCAGTTGAGCGTCAGTACTCACTCCCAACGGCATCACAGGTTGTGGCAATATTGGAAGGAGCTGATGACTTTATGGAGACCAACGATAGAGACATAGTCATCGAAACAACTTCAGGCAATCTAATATCTATCAATGAGTACTCTGGCTTTTACGACCCTCTACAGTATCCGCTACTACTACCGCACGGGACATACAGTTTGCGTGGAGATGAACTACTTGTCGTACAGAACGAACTAGCTGCTGCGACTACTACTCATACTTGCTTCAGGTAAAACAAATATAACAACACATATAATAAAAATCTTACTTTTTTATATCTACCTGCTAATTTAGAGATGTATATGCTGCAACGCAGAAACACACCTTCTATACTACTACATGCTGGACGTTTACTACAACAATACATGGTTGATATGTACATAAAAGTTGAAACCCAAAAACTATGCTGGATTCGGTCCCACCAAAGTGATATTAGGGCTGAGCATTATCAAGGTTTACAAGATTGTTTATATACTGGTGAAAACGATGTAGGTACATATAAAATCAATCATACTTGATAGAAAGTCACATTTTAAAGCTTACGGTTCTACGCAACTTATAAATTAATTCTATTTAATCATTTTACAGGTAATGTGGGACGTAGAACAATCTTACCGTCAACTTTTATCGGAAGTCCCAGAGATATGTACCAGAGGTATCAGGATGCTATGGCAGTTATGCGCAATTTTGTCAAGCCAGATATTTTCCTAACAATGACGTGTAATCCTTCGTTGCCGGAGATAATCAACGAGCTCTCTCCGGGACAAACGCCTCAAGATCGCCCAGATTTAATCTCCAGAATTTTCCATGCAAAGCTAGAATGTTTAAAGAACGACGTTTTCCACAAAGGCATTCTTGGTAGAGTGGTTGCTCACGTTCATGTTGTCGAGTTTCAAAAGCGTGGACTACCACATGCACATATGCTATTTATTTTCAACAAGCACGATAGGCTCAATAGTCCAGACGATTATGACGGGGTCATACGAGCAGAAACACCGATAGAAACAAAAGAACCCGAGCTATATAATGCAGTACTTAAACATATGATACACGGGCCGTGTGGACGATTGAGACCGAACGCACAATGCATGAAAAATAATGTTTGCAAAAAGGGATTCCCAAAACCTTTCATTGAAAGTACAACACATGGAATTGATTCGTATCCCCTATACCGTCGCCGGGACGATGACAGGTGAATAACACTGGGTCGTGATGACAACTTGGTAATCGATAATGGCTGGGTCGTTCCGTACAACCCCTGGCTTCTACTCAAATATGATTGTCATATAAACGTGGAAATATGCAGTAGAATTAAGGGCATCAAATACCTATACAAGTACGTATACAAGGGTCCCGACTGGGTTGCATTCAAAGTACGCTCGGGTCAGAACTATGACAAAGTAAGTAAATACGTCGATGGACATTGGATTTGCCCTCCTGAAGCTTCATGGAGGTTGTTCAAATACCATATGTATCAAACATATCCTTCAGTTGTAAGATTATAGATCCATCTACCTAATCAACATCAAGTTAGGTTTCAAGCTAATCAGACTGTCTCTAATGTGCTCGCTGATGAACGTAATTCACGAACAATGTTAACATAGTTCGTCAAAGTATACAATGACGAGTTAGAATCCACACAATATTTATATGTGGACTTTGCAAGACATTACCGATGGCTTACTCCAACAAGAAGATGGATAAAAAGACGCAGGAATCGAATAGTCATTGGTCGCATTTACGCTGTATCACCAACGGAGGGAGAACGATTCTACTTGCGTCTCCTACTAAACCATATTCCAGCACCAACATCATTTGATAACATATACACTATCAATGGGCATCGTTGTGCAACATTCAAAGAAGCTGCTGAGAAGCACGAGTTTCTTGAAGAAGACAACAACATTAGAGAATGTCTGGCTGAAGCCAGAAATTTCAAAATGCCTCATGCATTACGAAGATTATTTGCAACAATATTGTTGTATTGTCAGCCGACTGGGGTCAGGACACTCTGGGAAGAAAATCATATGGCAATGATCGAAGATTACGGTAGCACCAGCACTTCAAACATTAATTTCTTAATTAATAGATTACTTTGTGAGCTAAACAATATTTTTGAACAATATAATAAAAGCACTAAAGATTTTGACTTGCCATGATTAAGCGAGGGCATACAATATTCGGTAGACTTACCCGGTTTGATTGACAACGAACTCTCAATTCCAATATCCGATGCGGATTTACATTCGACGACACTTTTGAATAATGGACAACAAATTGCGTACAACACTATATGCAAAAGTATAGCAGAAGGAAACAGAGCTATTTTTTTCGTTGACGGCCCTGGTGGGACCGGTAAAACTTTCCTCTACCGGTCTATATTAGCAACTTTCCATAAAGAAGGACGCATTATTATAGCTACTACAACTTCTGTTATAACAGCAAATTTGCTTCCGGGTGGCTGCACTGCAAACTCTCGATTCAAAATACCAATTAAACTCAAAAACGTATTGAATTATGGTTTCAGTAAACAATCAGATATGTGCAAACTGGTCGAACTTGCATCTGCAATTATCTGGGATGAGGCGCCCATGGCAAACAAGAAAACTTTTGAAATAATAGACCGTACATTGCGAGATGTGCTGGGAAATGACAAACCTTTTGGTGGAAAGGTTCTTATAATGGGGCGGTGATTTCAGACAGGTTACACCCGTCGTTGTGAATTGTACAAGACTGGTGATAATTAGGTCAAGCATTGCTGAGTCTTTCTTATGGCCAGAAGTGAAGTTGCTTAAACTAATAGAAAATATGAGGGCACGCGATGACGTCCGATTTGCAGAATACTTGCTCAGGGTTGGAAATGGCGAGGAGCCAACAGTAGAGAATGATATGATTCGGCTTCTTGACACAATTGTTTTGCCTTGGAAACGAGAGCATTCAGTTGATGATTTAATAAATCTTGTTTTCCCTAATATGCAAATGTACAATATCGACAGTAATGATGTCGAGTACATGGAGACAAGGGCCCTGATAACTCCATTGAATGAAGATGTTAACAACCTGAATGAAAAATGCATGTTTATGTTCCCGGGGGATAGTACAACTTACTATTCTTTTGACTTTGTCTCTGACAATAACCATAACTTATATCTCCCAGAATTTTTAAACTCAATTAATCCCAGATATCTACCCCCGTACAAGCTAACATTAAAGCGTGGCTGCCCCATTATGCTGCTCCGAAATATAGATCCGAAAATTGGATTATGCAACGACACTAGACTAATATGTCGTAGATTTGGAAGAAATATCATTGAGGCAAATATATTGGTAGGACATTTCAATGGTTTAAGAGTTTTTATTCCACGCATACCACTTAAGAGTGCAGAGGATTACAAGATGTCGTTTGAACTAACGAGAAAACAATTTCCTATCAGATTGAGCTTCGCTTTAACAATTAACAAGTCTTAGGGACAGACAATAGGGAATGTCGGGATCTATCTTCCAAATCATGTATTCAGTCATGGTCAATTGTACGTTGCTTTATCTCGAGCGGTTTCAACACATACCACAAGAGTATTAGTAAAAAACTATGTTATCGAGGGTCATGAAGGCGTGTTCACTAAAAATGTGGTATTCAGAGAAATATTTGATCGAGTTGACTCCACAATAATGAGAAGCACGGTATGATATCAAATACAACTAAATTTTATTTCATAAATAAGAACAACTTCAATTGGTCGAAGACTAAAATAAAGATTCATTTTTATTGCTAACTGCAGAATCATGACGTTGATTGTTTTTAGCTATATTTTCAAGATCCTGCTGTGTATGATCTCATGCTGCCTCTGATTGAACAATGCACAAGGTACAGTAAAGTTCTGATATTCTTTGTCAGAGCAGATTTCTTTTTTGCAGAAAGACTGAAATTTAAAATTAATGTACTTATTTTTTAAAAATTTCTATTTTGCAGATCATATGTTTTGTTAGATGATTAAAAGACTACACTTCATTTGGGTTAAAAATGATGAGTATGAGGATATCAATTGTGGTTTGTGTTCAGGTAAGATGCATATATGTTTTTGTTAATGTGCTTTGTAAAGAACTTATATTGTTATAACATCATCAAATCTTTAATCAATTCAGAAACTCTATCGTCAATATCGTTTTCTATATAACCAAACATTGTTGATACTAATTTATAGTTGGAAGTCATTCTTAGATGATTATTGTTCCCCACGACAAATGTCGCACCCATGGCAAATGTGGCACCCGTCGACGAATGTCGCACCCGCGACGAATGTCGCACCCGCGACGAATGTCGCACCCGCGACGAATGTCGCACCCGCGACGAATGTCGCACCCGCGACGAATGTCGCACCCGCGACGAATGTCGCACCCGCGACGAATGTCGCACCCGCGACGAATGTCGCACCCGCGACGAATGTCGCACCCGCGACGAATGTCGCACCCGCGACGAATGTCGCACCCGCGACGAATGTCGCACCCGCGACGAATGTCGCACCCGCGACGAATGTCGCACCCGCGACGAATGTCGCACCCGCGACGAATGTCGCACCCGCGACGAATGTCGCACCCGCGACGAATGTCGCACCCGCGACGAATGTCGCACCCGCGACGAATGTCGCACCCGCGACGAATGTCGCACCCGCGACGAATGTCGCACCCGCGACGAATGTCGCACCCGCGACGAATGTCGCACCCGCGACGAATGTCGCACCCGCGACGAATGCCGCACCCGCGACGAATGTCGCACCCGCGACGAATGTCGCACCCGCGACGAATGTCGCACCCGCGACGAATGTCGCACCCGCGACGAATGTCGCACCCGCGACGAATGTCGCACCCGCGACGAATGTCGCACCCACGACATTTGTCGCACCCACGACATTTGCCCCCCGGGCCGAAAGCCCGTGCCTGTCACTCGTATATATATATATATATAATCTTTAATTAAAGAAATCTTGTATTTCTATATTATCTCACCTATAAAATCCTACGTGAAGTAAACTTTTTTGTGGTGTTTATAAGATTTTCTCACTTTATTAGATTTTAAATTTTGGAGCAAAATAGTTGACCATGCTGAGTTTCTAGTCTAGCGCACATGTTAATATGAATTTTAAGTAGAATTAAATATTCAACATACACTTAGTTTTATATTTTTTTAATTGCGTATCGACAGTTTGTTTTACTTTTAATCTAAAACCGGTATAATCCAAGAATAATTTGGGTGATTATGTAGAAGTTTAATAGAACGATATTACCCGAGTTAATATGAGAGGTATTACTTTCTCGATGTCTAGAACTTGCCCCAAGCTATTCTCAAGACTTTACATAATTTAAATTTGTTTGCATGAAAAGGGGTTAGGCATTTCTGTTAGCCGTTTGAGGTTTTGCAATCGCACCTAGCATTTTTCCTTTGATAACCAAAGTTGATCCTAATATCTTATATTTTGTTTAGGCTCTACCAAAATATCAGTAAAGCCTAAATAGCATATTAATCGTTCACCTCAGCCCGAGCTCATAAAAGTTTGCTTTATGTAATATATGGTTTGGAACTCATCTTGATATGATGGTTTATTCACAGTCTCCTATTTGTGAAATATATTATATTAAAAAAAGAAAAAAAATCCTTTACCGGGGAGTAGAAAAAAATATTGGTTAAAAAGAAGTGAAAAAGGTGAAGAAAAAGATTCAGCATTTTGGTTATGCGCTTGAAAATCTTGGGTGTTAATACTAAGTTATTTATGCGAGCACACTTTTGGTTTAGGTGTGACTAGCCAACGATTTTATCTTTGTTTATTCGCACCATTAACCCACACATACATTTCAACATATCTAAGTCCCAATGATTTGTGCATATGAGTTGCACTAGGGTCGTGGTGAGAAAGGGAAAGGGCAAGCATATGGCCATCATCATTGATGGATTTCTTTGGAGGATACCCCGATTCTTAAATATCGTGTAATATAAATCTTAGTGAACACACAGATCTTTACCGAAAAATAATTATAGGATTTACCAGTATTTCTTTTTCTAGTGGCAATAGTAAATCGAGACATTCTTTTGAAATCTATAAACTAATGTGTATGCTGAGTAAGTCTTTCTGCTAAGATCTTTATGCACATAGGCGTAAGACTTTGCATTTTTCTTCTTAGGTTTATCACTCTTTTATAGTTTTCAAAATTTCTTTACTCTCTATTAAAGGTTGTTTGCTCTGGACTAGCAAACGGGTAAGTATGTAAGTATTTAATAACTCTAATTTTAAAGTTATTTTTATATAATTTTATTTCAATAATTGGTTTTATTTTAATTAATTTTTGTTTAAATAACTTCTATTTGACTCTTTTTGCAATTCAGGTTCTTTTGGGTTGAAATTATCAAATTGGTTCTCACTGGTGGAATTTGTGCACTTTTCTGGAAGATTTTTACAAAAGTTAAAAGTTACACACGGTAACATCCTGATTTCTTCTAGACCCCTCGCACACATTTTTGAGTTAAGAGAGTTGACTAGGGCTCGAGGTGCACTGGTGGGCAGGCTTACACTCGAGCCGGGGAATTGCCGACTCAACGTTGGATGATAGGTTGCTACTGCGTGGCTGTAGCGGGATACCGGGCGGTGGTAGCAGGCGTCGAGTGATCATGACCCCTCTCGACGAGCGTTGAGGGTTAATGAACGACAGTAGTTAGTTGCCGCTGGTGGTAGTGTGCATCGACTGGATTCGGCGAGCGTTGATTGCGTTGAGTGTGTCGAGTGTACTCGACGATTGTCAAGGTACTACCGCGCGGCGGTAGCGGGATACCGCGCGACGGTAGTCGTGCTGGGCATAAGGATAGCCCTCCGTGAGCAACTGCTCAGCAGTATAGGTTTTGCTGGCGTTAGCATTTTGACATACCTAGCATGCGGCGGTCGAAAGAGTATAGCGTGACGATAGTCGGATAGGTGGCGGCGCCTGAACGGTGGGTTTGGATGGTGGATTGTGGAAGAAGGTACATTTGGAGGTACCGCATGGTTCTAACATGCTGCCGCAAGGCGATAGCCCTCAGATCTGGAAGATTAAGGGCTAATTGCCCATTCCTTTATAAGCATAATCTGAAGACCTAGCTTTCACTCTTTCTTCTTCTTTCAGTGCCGAACATCATCGCGAGAGACAAGGTTGACGACGCCATATTGCTAAGATGAATGACACGATCCATGGCCTGAAATGAGGTGAGCTTCCTACCCTCACCCTTGGTCCTAGATCTTTAGATCTATTATGAGAGAGAAGTCATCTCAATAGAGATTGACTTTGGTGCGTAATGGAGATCTCCTAGGTAGAGACCACACTAGGACTTATCCTAGGGTTTTGTTGACTTCAACCATTCCTCTCTTCATTATGAGGATGATGTACTTGGTTTCATGAAGAATGGTGGTATAATGAGGGTGAAAAAGGAAGGTGGATGAGATAAATGTTTCTTTGTATGAATGGCTAGAGGAAGAAGACCAACTGATGTAATTCGTTTGACTTTACAATGCGTGTAGAAATCAGATTTTTGTACGCAGCAGGCTTCTTGCTCGATTTAAGCCAAGACAGATTTTCTGTCTAAGTAGTTGATGTGTTAGCCCGGTGTTCAAATCTTGGACGTGGTAAGAAGTCATAGCCTTGGATGACATCTTTCGTTGGGAGAATCTAGTTTGAGGAAACCGTGATGAGCTAATGCATTATGTATGTGTTTTGATGGACCTTGTATGTATAAAAGGTTTGTTTATGTAATTCGATGAAAGTGCATAGAATAATATGATGATGGTTGATGTGTTTTGGAAGAGTATTTGTTGCGCATGTATGATATACGCAATTGATAGCAAGTGATGAATAACAAAAAATGAAAGAACATGTGGTGTGTAATTGTACACGATTATTAATTATCTAGAAACATATATGTTATGTTGATCATTTTCGGAAACAAGATGTGTTGAAAGTTAAATGATTTGATGTACGTGGGCATGCTAAACTTAGAAAATGGGGCTGATGAATATAACGCCCATGGTCATGCTATGAGCTTATTGATTGATGAGTTGTAAATATACGTATTTTTATGTACATTAATTAAGTCGTTTTAATATCTTTTTGCTATTTTTGTTTATTTTTCTTTAATAAATTGCTTCTTTTTTGTTAATATTTTCTAATTTAAGTTTATTTTTTTTCCTGAAATTTTCTGGAAAATCGTCAAAATTAGCAAGTACACGGCCGTGTAATTTGGGTCACGCACGTGACCTGGGCGTGTAAATTCAATCCCGTGAAATCAGCAGTTCTTTTGAAGAAAAAATATGACACGCCCAATGATACACTAGTATCATTGAACACGCCCCGTGACCTGAGACCGTGTCAATCCAGCTCGACGAAATCGCG
Source organism: Platanthera guangdongensis (assembly GCA_039583875.1). Classification (NCBI taxonomy): domain Eukaryota; kingdom Viridiplantae; phylum Streptophyta; class Magnoliopsida; order Asparagales; family Orchidaceae; genus Platanthera; species Platanthera guangdongensis. Next base: position 97,584,596 of record CM077163.1, read on the forward strand.
CTCAAAAATCATCGACCCGACCCGACACGCCCGTGTCAAGACGCAACATGGGTGTGTACTTCTCCACTTGGCCCGACAAGACGCGCGGCGACTTTTCGACGCAACCCGCGCCCAAATCGACCTCCCCGACACGCCCAGCATCACGCCCGTGACCTAGGGCGAGACCGCCACGTGGACCGCCCCGAAGTCAAATTTGCCATCAAATCGCCGGATCAAATCTTGCACAGTGCTGACATGCCCCCCGACATGCCCGTATGAGAGGGCGTGTCCCATGAAATTTTTTCCTATAAATTGCCCTGTTGTGTATGAGCTGTTGTTCCCCTTTTCTTGAACAATTTTGTATAAGGGCTTTGCTGTTAGGTGATTTCCAATGCAATGTAAGGGATATTTCTCCCCCTTCTCTTTAGCTTTTGTTTTAGTGTTTTTGTAACTCCTTTTTTACTTAATAAAATGTATTTTTCGTCTCTTTATATAGTGTTGGAATGAATCTAAGCAACTCTCCATATGCAATCTTATTTTTTTCTTTGCTTTAACTTTGTTTTTATCGTCTTTTAAAATGGGTGTGTGTGTATGAGCATAGCTTTTGTTTTTATGTTTTAGTATTTTTACTTAACCGTGCTAAACTTAGGATTTTATAGCTTTCTATTTCATTTCTATAGATCCGTAAAAGCGTTTTGAAAGTGGTCTTCATTTTAGATTTTCTTATTTACGTCGTAAAACTTTTTGTTCTTTTTACTTTATTTACACTTTTTTAGCACTTTTACGGAGTTATAGAAATGAATATATAGTCTTTTTAATTTTTCGAGCACTTTCATTTTGCGTTTATTTGCAAAACGTTTCGCTCCGTTAATTTTAATTTCTTCTTTTTATGCATTTCTACCGCATTCTAGCGGCAGAAATGTAGTTGTTTTATTTTTTCGAGCATTTTGTTTTTCGTATTTTCGTACGTGTGCGTGTGTGTATGAGATAGATTTTATAGCTTTCACTACTTTATGTCGAGTGTATGAGTGTGTTTTACTTTATGTAGAGTGCGTGTGTTTTACTTTTTGTAGTGTGTGTGCGTTTTCTTTCCTGTATAGTGCGTGAGTGTGTGTATTAGATTTCTTTTCTATTGAGTGTGTGAGTTTTCATTTCTGTTGTGTGAGTGTGTTTAATTTCTATAGTGTGTGTGCATTTTTATTTCTATAGAGTTAATTTTTTCATTTATTTAGAGTGTGCGAGTTTTTACTTTATATCGAGTGGGTGTGTGCGTGCATTTATTTTCTCCTACTCGTTTGAGTAGGACTCACTTTAAATTTTTGCCTACTCATTTGAGTGGGACTTGTGTGTGTGAGTTTTCAATTTCAGTAGAGTGCGTGAGTGTGTGCATTTATTTTCTCCTACTCGTTTGAGTAGGATTCGCTTTAATTTCAGCCCTACTCGTTTGAGTAGGACTTGTCTTTTACTGCTTTCGTTTCAGTCCTACTCGTTTGAGTAGGACTCACACTTTTCTTCTTTCCTTTACTGCTTTCATATTCAGCTTTATTTCCTGCTCTCCTTTTATCACTTTTTCCCGCATGTCGTCCACATTCCGATGAGCGGCTAACCGCTCTAAACCCCCCGTATTGAAGAGCATTGGGACAGATAAAATAGCTTTAAATAATTAAAGGTCCTGTTTTTCTAAATAATTAAATTAACTTAAGGTTTACCCCAGGTTTATGAAGTGTAGAACCACATAATCGATGTGTGGGCTCAATTTCCGTAGTGTATATGCTAGCTAGCTGAGAGGCCGTGCGTATGGACCGATCGCCCCTCAGTAAAGGGAGTTCTGCACTAACCCTCGAGAGAGGAGTAGCGCAAACTCTATCTGATTGGGTTCCCCACCCAATAGCGGGGTTCTTAGCATAATGCAGGAATTAAGAGGAATCCTTCGTCGGACGAGAGCCCGGTCGAATAGTCTTAATGTTCAGGTGAGTGATCCTAGAGATAGGTGAGCTCATTTTAGTGGAGCCTCCATGGCCAAGTCTCCGTCTTATTTAATTTGAAATTTAGAATCTCTTTTCATTAAAAGTTTATTTTAGTTCAAATTTTATTCGATGCGGTTGCGCTAAGTTCTTCATCTGCTCCATCTTTTTAAACGCTTTTATTTTTTGCCCTTTTTATATATAATATCCTAACAAGATAAAATTATCAGTAAAATTATAGTCCCCTCCAGAGAAGAGTAGAAATAATCAACCCGACCCCGAGAACAATACGGCCTCGATATTCCACACCGGAATATCCTTTACTACACACGATATGCGCACTTGCCTCCTTTAACCTGTATCTAGTTTTTGGCGCTGTTGCCAGGGAAACTTTCGAGTCGTTATTTTGAACTCTGTAGCTCTATTACTTTTACCTATATATATATATATATAATTGGCTAATACAATATGAATAATACTAATAATACTAATAAAACTACATAAAAAAACTTAAAAAATTATTATCATATTATTATCAAAAACTAAAAAAAAACAAAAAACTAAAAATCCTAAAAGCTAAAAAATCCTAAAAACTAAAAAAACTATAAAACTCGAAAAAATTAAAAAAATCTATAAAACTTTAAAAGAAGAAAACTTAAAAAAAAAACAAACAAAACACTAAGAAAACTAAAAAAGCTCAAAACCCTAAAAAACTAAGCAACCACAAAACCGTTAAAAAACCGTACGTAAAAACAAAAACACAAAGAGTATATATATACTAATTTGTTATTTTAACATATATATATCTATAGAAAATAAATCGTCTCCTAAAAACAGAAAAAAATTTCGTAAATATTTTTTGTTTTAACTTGTTTTCTTTCTTTTTAAAAAACCCAAATAATTTACCAAAAAATAATCAACACTATAAAATAAATAAAACATTTTTATTATTAAAATAATCTGTCTATTTTTTCGTTTCGGCGCACTTCAATAATGTGCACGTTAGGGAACAAATTTATGTACACGCTCAAAAGCTAAGACGTTAGCTTCGCGTCTCACACACCCTTGCCTCCCACCACCCACAACGTATTGGCCGACTTTATCTGTTTCATTTTTCTGTTCTCTTTTTGCTTCTTTCTTTTTTTCTAAATAATGTAGGGGTTTCAACCCGGGCCTCCCAGAACTCGTCTAAGAGAAGCTTCTACCTTTTTTATTTATTTTTGTGCATATTTTATTTTGTACATTATCGTTCCGCATACTTAGATTGCAACATTGAGACAATGTTGGGTTTAAGTATGAGGTGTTTTCTTATGTTTCTATTTTTGCACTTTTATTCTTCAATAATAAAAAAACTCATCAAAAATACAAAAAATTTCAAAAATCAAAACCTTAAAAAAAAATTTCCTTGTTTTTTTATATATATAAACAAAAATTTTCATCAAATTTTCATAAAACACAAAAAAATCACAAAAAACAAAAACTAAAAACTTATAAATAAAAAAATTCAAAAAAAAGTTGTTATTTTGTACATATTTTTGTTAACAAAATCTTTCTCTTCCCCCCTCTCTTCTTCTTTGTAAAAAAGCTTTCTCTTTCCCCCATTTTTTTCGTAAATAACACTTCTTTCTCATCTCTTTCTTGTAAATAACTTGATAAAAAAAACTTAAAACTCAAAAAATTTTAGAAAATCCAAAAATACCAAAAAAGAGAATAACTTTAAAAATAAAAAAAGCTAATAAATCAAAAATAAACAAAAAAAGATAAAACCCTAAAAATTCAAAAGAAGATAACAATCAAAAAATACAAAAAATGATGAAAACCCTAAAATCCCTTTTTTTAATTGTGTAACGAATAAATCGAATATCTCATCCTTAGCCCTTTTCGCTCTCCAAAAATTTAGTTGCGAGTTTATTTATAAGAAAATTTTATTAATTCTTTGTTTCCTATTCGTTTATTAATTGGAGATCGATAAATTTAGATATCTGGTGTTAAGCTTTAAAAAATTTCTTATGCTTTATTTTTTTTAGATAAGGTACCTGTTTTCGACATACTTCTAACTTATCTAAATTACTGCATATTTATTTTGTTAGAAATAATAACCTTAGATTTCATATTATGTTACTCCAAGTATTTTTTGAAATATAATAACGTTTAATTTATAAAGGTTGCTCTCAAAAGTTTTTTACTAATCTAGTTTTCTTTCTGAGAAAAACAACCTATCACCTTTTTTTAATGTCTTACTTGACATGATTTGGAACTTTAAAAGACCCTCTGTCAATGGGAATAAGATTTCGTTCCGTAAACATAAGCATTCCATATTTAAAAAGATTATATGTTACGGAGTAAGAAGATAAAATTCATTACTCATATACATATACATCGGATTATTATGAAGTTGTTAAAAAATTTATATGTTATGGAAAAGAAGATTTCTGTTTGCTAACATCCTCATTCAAACCAAAAAATTCATTAGAGGTTCGAGCAAAAAAATATACCCTCGCCTCTAAACCAAAGCCTTCTTCATATACCACGATATCCCCCTCTATCAATTTCAAATGATTCTAGATTTAATTTAAAATCTTTTTGAGATCATAATTTGTAAATTACATTATTTCCTCTATTTCTTATAAGCTACAGTTTCATAAATCCAATCTATTTTTGTTAACCTAACAAATAAAAATTTTGCTATCTATTTGCTTATAACGTGAAGTCTTTAGCTGAAACTCTTCCTTTTTTTAATTTTTTGTCATAATTTAGGACTTAACTCTTATACCCCGGATAACTATTTTGATCTTTCTTTCAATAAATTCAAGCGGTAGCTAAACTTAGGATTTCTTTAATTCATTATAAGTTCATCTCCAACTTTTGCTCTAGAATAGCAAAAGCTTAACTATGAGTGTATTTGATGAGTTGTAAATATACGTATTTTTACGTACGTTAATTAAGTCATTTTAATTTCTTTTTGATATTTTTGTTTATTTTTCTTTAATAAATTGCTTCTTTTTTGTAAATATTTTCTAACTTAAGTTTATTTTTGTTTCCTGAAATTTTCAGGAAAATCGTCAAAATTAGCAAGTACACGCCCATGTACTTTGGGTCACGCCCGTGACCTGGGTGTGTACATTCAATCTAGTGAAATCATCCGTTATTTTGAAGAAAAAATATGACACGCCTAATGACACGCCTGTGTCATTGAACACGCCCCGTGACCTGAGCACGCGTCAATCCAGCTTGACGAAATCGCGCTCAAAGATCATCGACCCGACCCGACACACCCGTGTCAAGATGCGACACAGGCGTGTACTTCTCCATCTGGCCCAACAAGACGCGCGGCGACTTTTTAACTCAACCCACACCAAGATCAACCTAACCGACACACCCAGCATCACGCCCGTGACCTAGGGCATGACCGCCACGTGGACCGCCCCGAGGTCAAATTTACCATCAAATTGCCGGATCGAATCTTGCACAGTGTGACACGCCCCCTGATATGCCCGTGTAAGAGGGCGTGTCCCATGAAAATTTTTCCTATAAATTGCCCAATTGTGTAAGAGCTGCTGTTCCACTTTTCTTGAACCATTTTTTATAAGTGCTTTGCTGTTAGGTGATTTCTAATGCTATGAAAGGGATATTTCTCCCCCCTCTCTCTAGCTTTTGTTTTAGTGTTTTTGTAACTCGTTTTTTACTTAATAAAATGTGTTTTTCGTCTCTTTATATAGTGTTGGAATGAATCTAAGCAACTCTCCTTATGCAATCTTATTTTTTCTTTGCTTTAACTTTTCTTTTCTAGTCTTTTAATATGGGTGTGTGTGTATGAGCATAGCTTTTGTTTTTATGTTTTAGTATTTTTACTTAACTGTGTTAAACTTAGAATTTTATAGCTTTCTATTTCATTTCTATAGATCCGTAAAAGCGTTTTGAAAGTGGTCTTCATTTTAGATTTTCTTATTTAGGTCGTAAAACATTTCATTCTTTTTACTTTATTTACACCTATTTATCACTTTTACGGAGTTATAGAAATGAATATATAATCATTTTAATTTTTTGAGCACTTTCATTTTGCGTTTATTTGCAAAACTTTCACTCTGTTAATTTTAATTTCTTCTTTTTATGCATTTCTACCGCATTCTAGCGGTAGAAATGTAGTTGTTTTATTTTTTCGAGCATTTTGTTTTTCGTATTTTCATACGTGTGCGTGCGTGTATGAGATAGATTTTATAGCTTTCAATACTTTATGTCAAGTGTGTGAGTGTGTTTTACTTTATGTAGAGTGCGTGTTTTTTTACTTTCGGCGGTGTGTGTGCATTTTCTTTCCTGTAGAGTGCATGAGTGTGTGTATTAGATTTCTTTTCTATTGAGTGTGTGAGTTTTCATTTTTGTTGTGTGAGTGTGTTTAATTTCTGCAGTGTGTGTGTGTTTTCATTTCTGTAGAGTTGAGTTTTTCATTTATTTATAGTGTGTGAGTTTTTACTTCCTGTAGAGTGGGTTTGTGTGTGCATTTATTTTCTCCTACTCGTTTGAATAGTACTCGCTTTAAGTTTTCGCCTACTCAATTGAGTGGGACTTTGTGTGTGTAAGTTTTATATTTCAGTAGAGTGCGTGAGTGCGTGTATTTATTTACTCCTACACGTTTGAGTAGGACTCGCTTTTTTTCACTCCTACTCGTTTGAGTAGGTCTTGTCTTTTACTGCTTTCATTTTAGTGCTACTAATTTGAGTAGGACTTGCACTTTCCTGCTTTCCTTTACTGCTTTCATTTTCAGCTTTATTTCCTGCTTTCCTTTTATCTCTTTTTCCCGCAAACCGTCCCCATTCCGATGAGTGTCTAACCTCTCTTAGCCCTCAAAATCGAAGAGCATTGGGAGAGATAAAATAGCTTTAAATAATTAAAGCTCATGTTTTTCTAATTAATTAAAATTACTTAAGATTTACCCAGGGTTTACGAAGCGTAGAACCACATAATTGATGTGTGGGCTCTATTTCCGTAGTGCATATGCTAGCTTGCCGAGAGGTCGTGCGTATGGACTGATTGCCCATAGGTAAAGGGAGTTATGTACTAACCCTCGAGAGAGGAGGCGCGCAAACTCTATCGGATTGGGTTCCCCACCCAATAGTGCGTTTCTTAGTGTAATGCGGGCATTAAGAGGAATCCTTCGTCGGATGAGAGCCCAGTCAAATAGTCTTAATGTTCAGGTGAGCGATCCTAGAGATATGTGAGCACATTTTAGTGGAGCTTCCACGACCAAGTCTCCGCCTTAATTAATTTGAAACTTAGGATCTCTTTTTATTAAAAATTTATTTTAGTTCAAATTTTATTCGATGCGGTTGCGCTAAGCTCTTCATCGGCTCCATCTTTTTAAACGCTTTTATTTTTTGCCTTTTTTATATATAATATCCTGACAAGATAAAATTATCGTTAAAATAATAGTCCCCTCCAGGGAAGAGTAGAAATAATTAACCTGACCCCGAGAACAATACGACCTCAATATTCAACACCGGAATATCCTATATTACATACGATAGGTGCACTTGCCTCCTTTCAGTAAAACTCGATTTCCCCTATTTTATATCCAAATAATAAATCCATCCGCCCCGTTTTCCTAAATAAAACCAAATCCGCTTTTCTAAATAAACCACCCGGGGCGCCGCGTGCTCTTAATAATTTTTGGAGTTTTAACCAACATTGATCTTAGGAATTGAAGATATGATTGGAATAAGTCCACCTCTTAAAGTTATGTTAACTCCCTATGGGTAACGGTGAGGGTCGTATAACAATCGAAGGGATTTGATATCTTAGGTTCTGACGGAACCTTACGTGTTTGAATCACGGGTAGGTTGTTTTGATGGGACTCAGTGAGGAGCCCTTGCGTGCTTTTGAGCATGAGTTTGGTATAATAATAAGTAACTCAGTGTGGAGCCCTTGCATTCTTTTGAGCACAGAAATTGTATGATCAGAAAGGACTCGGTTGGAACCCTAGAATTTTGATGGCATGTCTAAGTATAATTTCATGCGGTGTGTGTTGACACGTGGTGTCGTAATACTGGGTTAAGGATAGTGTGGCAGGTATACGGTGTCACAACCCGTGTTTTCTTAACATATAACACTATATCAGAGCAAGAGAAAACACGTGTCGTGATGCCACGCCGTGCAGGGATAACTATAGACGCTGAGGCAAGAACCTACTCCTGACACTTGACATGAAATTCTCAAGTTTATATTAAATAAAACATATTTTTAGTTAAGTTTGACGAATGTATCCCTCGGCTCGGTGGATCAACTAGTCCAAGGATGAATATGTAAACATACGTTGCGGAAAATACTTTATTTACATCTATTAATATCCTACAGGAGCATGAAAATCAACATAGGACACTCATGATAAGCTATCTTTTGATTTAATTTTAGTAGAAAAAGAGCTTTTACGTTCGTTAAAATATAATGAAATTTGATTTAGAAGATGTCTTGAGTATGTGATAAGAATAAGGATACCTTTAAAGCATGAAAATAACTAATCATGCAATCCTAACATAAAACCTTCCCAGAGAGCAAGTAAAACCAACAAATCAACTAGAAAATTAATTAGGGGCTGGCAAGTAACTCAACATTCAACAAAATCTCCAGTGCGCATCTACAACCTGACATGAACCCACCAAAAATCATGTATGTCTGAACTAAAAACAAAAGAACAAAAATACCTCACAACGATGAGGAAAGGACAACTACAACAGCTACTGAACACCAGCAACTTCCAACCCTCGCTGCTCGATTGGCTACTACTCTGAGCCTGAGGTATTCAAAAGAAAAGAATGCCTTAGCAAGATAGTACAAGAGCCGATCAAAGATTAATAGTAGCAATATTGAACAGAGACAAAATGGTTACCGAACCATATAAGAAAAGGTGCCCAAACACAGTAAATAAGTCATAAAATAATATGTATGATGAGTTCTCAAAGGTATAAGCATGAGAAGTTGCGCCAAGTGTGAAATGAAGCCATACTTCGATTCGATCTGCAAGTGTAAGCATAAATATACATGTTTACATAATAGGAAAGGAAGAGACTTGACAGCTCTAAACACACGAATCATTAACACATGGCCAAAACGATATTGAGTCGGTGACACATTGTCCAACACGAACCGTGAGACCAAAAAACTTCTAAAGGCACTAGGGTGGTGGCCACATTATCCAACACAACCCAAGAGTCCAAACATCTCTAAAAGGCATTATGTTTGTGGCCACATTTTCAAACACAACTCAACAATCCAAACATCTTAAAAAGGCATTGTGGTGGAGGCCACATTGTCCAACACAACCCAAAAGACCAAACAAAATTACCAACCACCGACTGGTAATTTCTAAGTTACGAAAACCGAGTAAGTTATGTATCGATTGGCTCAGTATGTCCGGTTCAGCGTGGTCTGTTGGTATCGATTGGCTCAGTATTCAATATATAAAAGTTATGTACAGTAAACCGATTAAGTTTCTAAGTTACGAAAAAACCTAATCTTGAGTCGGCTCTTCTCCCCTCCCGACGGAACTGTTCTGCCAAGGACGACTATGCCGATCTCATCGCCGACTGTCCGCCGTCCTTGTGCTTCTCCGGAAAGTGTTTCTAGGTCATTAGTACTCATCCTTGCCGCCTCTTCTGGAGTAGACCTAGCAGTTTGTGAAGACGCAGATTTATTTATTCCGACGTAGTTCTTCTGCGATAAGAGTCTGAGAGTTCTCCCATTCATGTGGATCAACTGTATAGGCATGGGCACTATTCTATGCTTGGAAATCAAGTTGTTGTTGTTCGTTGGAATCAATCGGAGTACATTGGTTGAGCATTGACTCAATCCATCGAAGGTAAAAAATTTATTTACCGTACTTTATTTCTTCGTTAATGTTGATCACTAGATCCGAACTATTTTGGGCTTTTCTTATTCCATTTCCACTACGCACAAGTGTTGTGACGTATAGCAAAACCCAACAGTTATAGTGCTAGGGGGGATCATTATAAAAAAATATATATACAATATAGCCAGCTCTCATCCTCTCCCCATGAAGGCTCATCCTCAAAGCCGGAGACATCCTTAAAGATAGAGTTGAAGCTGTCCTCCTTCTCGCTTGTGGTGTTATTGGCCACTATGTCGTGGAGTGCCCCACAAAACCTAGGGCTTTGCTCTTTTAGCCTCGATGTTTGAGCCCGCCACTGAGGGCGATGCCAATATCTCTACCGACCTTAGTGATGATGAGGAGCTTGGATATCCTAGTGACCTGTATGAGGATGACTCCTCTGAGGTATCATCTCCTGGGATTATCCCACTTCCCCTCGACCATATTTCTTGTCCGTCTACTATGGTAGTTGAGGAATCGTCCGATGGCCCTGAGTTAGCAGATGTACATATTGTATTGGAAGATTTACCTTGCGAGGGAACGTTATTTTTGGATGAATTTAATGTTGAGGACACAGAAGATATTTCCTTGTTGTTATCTCCATTGCCTGATGCTCAATATGTATTAAAAATTTTGTCGGGCTCGATTTTGCATACTTCTGAGCCCATTACTGATGCTAATTTGGATGAAGTATCTAGTGGGTTGGAAGACATTTCAGCTGAGTTTGTAGAGTCATCCGGTGGCGAATGTTTATCTGAGAGTGAGTTAGGTGATGACGAACCAGTTGAGTTTTCTATGAGGAAGAATCTACGGTTTGATCTTCCCTTTGATTTTGATGACTTGCACCCGGAGGACTTTTCTTTGACGTTAAATCCGTGTTTTGACGGTGAGTATGACTTAGCTCCTCCTCTAGAATTGACCATGTCGACTCTCCCTCCGGTTCACTTGAATCGATTAGATGATTTGTTAGGAAACGAGTTTGTCATTTCTAGTCTGAGATATTTGGAGATGCTTATTTATCTAGCTCCCCCGTTAGACATACCTAGACGGATGTGTGTGGGCGAGTTGTTAGTTGTCATGTTCGGTCTTTCCACTCCAGTTCGTAGATCTGAGTGTGCTTTTCCTAGGATGGACCGTTCATCTGACCGCTTGGGGTTAGGTACGGCTTCGTGTTGCACTACTAGTGATTCCTTGGGTATGGGGCTTTTTGATGTGGTGTCCCCTAGGCACAATTTTTTGCCAAGCCTGGTCGCACACATTTATCCTCCGCCTTTTGATGATCCATGTATGTTGAGTTGTGTCGCACGCACGTCCTTACAAGTCCGGGAGCGTCAAACTCTATAGTTGGTTGTGAGCATTTTTCAATGGCATTTCTTTATGACATTTTTAATCAAAATTTAAAACTACGACATTGGACTCCATGGACATCATTAATGAATTTAAAGCACATGTGCCACCTGACTTAGTCCCGTTATTTTCTACTGTTGATTAAAGTAATTTTGGACATGGGTTCACCCTTCACAGTTTTAATTTAATTAGGCGCATTCTTAACACTTTAATCAATCAAAATGCGTCCTTTAAATTATTTGCTAGTTTGTATATGAAAGTATCCCACTGTTATGTGGATGATTTGGTTTTGGCTTGTCTAACCCCTGAAAGGATGCCCCAGGGCACCTTAAAAATATTAACGAATCGGCAAGTCCATCCTTTGCGAATCTTAAGGGAGTTTGGTAACATGAAATTTCTTTTAGAATTTTCCACTAATTGGGGCATAGCTTCTATTTTCATCGTTTCATATTTTACGTTTCATGCTTCTATGCCACTTGAAATGTCTACCTCTCCGTATATATTTTCCACTATGATTTCTATTGGGTTGGGTGGTGACAGTTTCCCAGGATCGTTCTCTTTCTCGGTCTCCATCGGAGGTATGTTGGTTGATGTTGTGGAAATTATTTTTCCTTCTTTGGCTAATGCGTTTTTGAGGTCCCCCCAAGACCACCATTTGCCTTGCAGGTTCTTCTTTCGCATCGATGATCTTCCATGTGAGTACACATAGGCGTACTCATCAGTGATGGGTATTTTTGAGTGGGGGAGGATTGATGGAGCCGACTACCCCCGTCATGTTCACATGGAGCGTCCCCCTCCTGTCGACGATGGTGATCCAGTACATGTTGATATGGAGGCTTGCATTCCCGATGATTTTGGCAACCTGGTTGATGTTGGTGCCGACACGCGATTTATGATACGTCACCACCACCGGAAGATGATTTGCTATGACATGCTTGGTTCGCTGCTCGCTGCCACTCCTGCCGCTGCAATGTTCGCGACGGTTCTCGCCCGTGCTATGTTAAATTATGTTACCATATATTTTAACATCTATTTTATGTTTTGATTTCATGTTTATTTGGGCTTCTAATAGTCTTGTTAAATGTTTTTTGATTTGGCATATGTTTAGCCATGTTTGGGGTGCTTTTAGCCCCTGTGTTTGTAAAGTATATAAGAGGCTAAACTTTGATGTTTTATGTAGCAAATTGAAGAAAGAAAACCTAATTCTAGAGTTGTGTGAAGCAGGCTGCTCTTTCGGCTAGGCCGAACCGATCCCGGGCCTCCAGGAACATCGCGACTGTGTTGTTGCCGCCGCCCCTCTAGACAGAGCTTCCCGCCGCTCCGACGACCTCCTACCTCTTCCGGTGTGACTCCGAAGAAGGCGGCTCAATTCTCCCCATCCGGTGTGATTCTGGTGGACCCGTGGTAGTGCGACTCTTCCATAGTTATCCTCCTCTTCCACTTGGCCGCCAGCCACCTCCTTCCCCCCTATTAAGGCCAGCCACTATCTTCTCTCCTAGATCCAAGCAGCCCTCCTCCATCCTCTACAAGAACCGACACCCTTCCTCTCATCCTCCTCAAAACTGAGAAGCTCCCCCCTTTCTCCTCTCATGAGATCTGAAGTTTCTCTCCTTTTGGAAGCTGCGCCCGAAGGCACACATTCCCTAACTTGGGCGGCATCTCCTCCAGCGAGATCCAAGGAAGGCAACGTGCTTCCCTCCAACCGGCGTGGTTCCGGTGGAATCAGAAAGGAACGATCATTTCATACTCGTCGACATCCGAACGGGGTAACAAACATTCTTCCACTAGTTAATATGATTTCCCTATTGATAGATCTTGTGGCATATGCGTGCTGCGTGGCTTGTAAAATGCTTGAATTTCGTGGTTAATTTCTTCATAGATCTTGTTGGTGTTTTCCTTTTTCCATTTAAGTTCTTGAGGCATGGTGGCCCTCGTTTTATTTTGTTCGGAGAGAACCCCCCTTATCCGAATTTTTGCATTTCGGTGGAATCTCTTTTGGTACAACATCGCACGATCGAACCGTGTGGGTTCCTTTCGTTTGTGAGGACCTTGGCCAATCGCCTTGGTATTAACTTGAAGGGATTTGCGAACCCTCCGTAGTCTATTTATAATGAATGTGCAGGTCTTGATGTTGCTGCGTTAGGTTATGATATTATTATATGTGAATGCTTGTTCAGTTTTGGATGAGAATTTCCCACTTGTGAGATTGCGATATTATAGACGAAACGCTGCCGAAATTTTGAGTTTTGCACGCACACCACGTGTTTGATTAAATTACCGATAGGAATCCCTTTGCTATTTCGTGCCTTAATCCCATTCTCGGGAGTGGCCTGCATCATCCTCCCCTATGGTATGAGGGTGATCAAACTACTGAGTCTGGTTGTCAACCAACTCTTCTTGAAGCAATACCTGTTGATTTCTTCCATCCTGCAGCCCCAACCAATTTTGAGTCTGTTCAAGCATCTGTTCACCACTTGCATAGTCCTCCTCAAGGTATAGATAAGAATGTTATATTTGAGAATGTGGACATGCCTTCTACTGCTCTAGAGACTGAGGCTCAGTTATCAAAGAAAAGGTTTAGAGAATAGGGTGAGAGTAAACTTGATTTTGAGCAATGGAGTCCAACCTCCAGATCAATCATTCTTACTGCATGGAAAGCTGTTAATGCTAATATTACTGATAGAGGGAAATGGTATTTTGAACAGGAATGGGCCAAACACTTGAAGCAGCAAGATGTGATTCAACAATTCAGGCAAGATATGAAGAGAGGAAAGCTTCCTACTAAGTCCATAGAGCCCAGCAAGTATTTTCCAAAGCCATATCATTATTTTGAGAGGCAAACGCTGAAGGAAGAAGCAATAGCAAAAGCTAAAGCTAAGGAAGCCAAAGGAAAGGAAGTTGCTGAATATAAGGAACTTGAGTTGAAATCCAAGATACAATCAGACAAAGGAATAGTTATTAAGGAACCTGAGCTGCCTTAGGTTTTTCTTAGTTTTATACTTCTTATGAACATTTTGATCTGTAACTATCATGAACCAAAAAAAACTTGTATCAGTAAATTCTATGATAAACAATTAATGGATATCATGACTTATTCTACATTTCATGTGTTGATTAATTCGGACTGAAATTGTTTGCCTTATTTTCTACTCAGCATTATTATTTTGTGTGTTTATCTGTGATAATTCACTTACTGAACTGCACTGTATGTTTAAATGTCTTTATCTTTATTTTTGTGGTATCTTGTTGTGTATCATTGAATTGGGGCTATGTCTTATCCAAATAGGGGGAGATTGTTGAGTACATTGGTCAAAATGTACTTAATTTGAAGAAGTCTTCTCAGCTCAGTGATATATACATTGTTGTGTTTGATGGATGTTAAGTTTATATGTGCAGATAAATAAAGCTAAGTACTAAGTGTCGACACTTAGGACTAGTGTCGACACACACTAAACAAGTTATGTCGAGACAAGGAAAAGCTGTGTCGACACTAAGGACAACTATGTCGACACACTGTGTCGAGACTAAAGACAACTATGTCGACACTCAAGACTAGTCTCGATACACTCAACACACATTATATCAAGACTGAAGACAACTGTGTCAACACTCAGGACTAGTGTCGACACACTCTATTCAAGCTGTGTCGAGACAAAAGACAATTGTGTCGACACTCAGGACTAGTGTCGACACACTATTATCAAGCTATAACGACACTGAAGACAACTGTGTCAACACACAGGACTTGTGTCGACACATTCCACAGAAGTTGTGTCGAGCTAAATTGAAGAGCTTTGTCGACACATTCAGGAGTGTGTAGACACCACTACAAGAGCTATGTCGACACCCAAGACTTTTGCCAACACATTTAATAGCCATGTCTCAACACTTCAGCAATCTTATTTCCTATGTACAGATACCAATACGGAGGTTTTGATAGATGTCAGAACTGTCAGTTATTAACCAGATTAGCTGGTTACTCCTGTCAGAGCCTATTAAAAGGGATCCAGTTTTCAGAAGAAAAGAGGAAAAAAAGAGAGAGATAGAGAAAAATATAAATAGTATAGAGGAGAAGCAGCAGAATTTTAAGAAGAAAGAAACTTGGAGCTTCAGCTACAATTCAGAAGGTGGAGAGAAGTATGATCAAGAATAATCTTCAACATCTCTCCAACCTAGATTAACACTAATTTCTACTTTAAGAAGCTTTGAAAAGCTAAGAAGGGTTTGATCAGATCTGTATTGTCAGAATAAAAGGAAGCACAATCATCAAGATCAGATTAAGAAGCTGTTACTCAAATCTCATACTGGGTGACATTTTCTGATTCTATTTTCAGTTATATTCATCTTATAAGATCTATCTATTGATCAGAGTGGAGGAGATTTATTCTCTTGTTGTTGTAAGCCTATGTTATAAAGGCTGAGGTAGGGCTGGAATTGCCTAAGGTAGGAGAATTTGTTATTTCTCTAAGGTGTAGGGCAGGTGTCGCCTGAGAAGTAGGAGTGAGGATTCATTCTGAGGTAGAGTTCTTGGAAATAACTTCTGGTGTAGGATCTATGTGACCTGAGTGGTAAGACTTGTGAAGTCTGAGTTGTAGGAGCCGGGTGGTCTCTGAGCTGTAAGATCTATAGATCTGAGTAAAGGAAAGAGGAGGAGTTTGTCCGAATCTATTTCATTGCTAGATAGGCAAAGGTGGAAAGTTGATGTACCCATAAATTGGGGAACCACTATAAATCAATGTGCATTGTGCTGTTTTGTTGTGCTGTGTTAATTTAGTTATTTGTTGTTTGGTTTCTGTTGATTATCTGATCTGAGTTAATCATTTCGATTAAAGTAGTACTCTGATTAAAGAAAAGGGGGTCCATATTTAAATTGGAACTATTCACCCCCCTCAAGGTCATTTTCAATCCTAAAGTAAATATTTACTTAACGGGATATTCTCAGGGTCTGAGTAGACTCTCTCAAGAGACATCTACCCCTGCCAGTTAGCGGGAGCCTGACAGCAGGATCTTCTCGGGGTCTATTTCATGAACATCACATACCACACATACTTGCAAAAATATCTGAAAGGTTGTGATATCTCATATTTAAAAAAAAGAATGTTATATACTTTGTTCATGGATAAAAATGCTTTAACTCATCACCGCTCTAGGTATGACTGAGGGCCTTGCCCTCCACATTCTGGATGCCCGCTGCCTAAAGGAAGGGCCCTACCTGGTCCATTCCCCAAATGATGAATGGCCAGGGCGCAATGATGCCCCTTAGTCTTTGAGCTGGTAATGGCTGGATTCGGGCGAACAATTAGCACTTCTGGCGCTTCTTTGCAAACTCAGGGCATCCCGACCTAGGGTTATCCAAAAGTACCATTGCCTCACTATCCTCCCTTCCAAGGTCCTGTTCCCCGAGAGAATCTTGCATTCCCTGGCATGAACTTCCTCCAAGATCCCCTATACCTCCCGCTCAGCCACGCAATGAGCTAGGAGTCTTGAGAGGGTCTTACGATACAAATTCCTGTCGTGCATAAGATAGTATGCCAACTTTTGCTTGAAATGCTTCTTGTCCAGGCCTTCCGGGAACTCACCTGTGGACAAGAAGGCAGCAAAGCAATATATCCACGAAGGGCATAGGTCTACCTCCATCATTTCTCCTTCTTCAATAGAGGGGCGAAAACTGTCGGTGATGGTTCCCCCCTACCCGCCGTCCATGCTTATCCATAAATCTACCTGCTTGTTCTCCTCCCACGGCACGTGTCGAATGGAGAACGTCTGGAATATGCCGATAACTCCCTTTACCTTAGTTAAGTATAACTGGAGAGAAGGTGTAACATCCCATTTCATGCTATAACCCTCACACGTATTTTGAGTCAGGAGAGTTGACTCGGGCTCGGGGTGCGCCGGACTCGACAGGTAAAATTCGTCGGATATCGTGACGGATATCCGACGAATTCTTCGAGTATGACCTGTGAGTTGAGACCAATAATATTCGTCGAATATCATCATGAATATCCGATGAATTCATCGAGTATATAAGACAAATTGGACTTAGAATATTTCTGTTTTCTAGAGGAGCCGAGTGCGTTGAGTGGTCTCGACGCAATTCGACGAATTGTCAGCGATACTCGACGACCGATACTTAGAGTAATTTTGGACTCAAAGAAGCATTGAGTGCATCAAGTGGTCTCGACGCCACTCGATGAATTTAACATAGAATGATTTAGGATTCTGCAAGCATTGAGTGGACTCGACGCCACACGACGAAGCGTCAAGTGCGTTGAGTAAACTCGATGCCATTCGACAAATGGTCATGTATACTCGACGATTTTAACTTGGAAGTATGTTGTACTTATATATGCGACGAGTGATCATGAAGAATCTCGACGATTCATCAAGTGTGTATGCTATACACGACGACTTTGATATGGCATATTTTCGACACGTGCAGAATTCGTCGAATATCGCTAGCGATATTCAGTGAATTCGCCCTGCCCAAATTCCAATTTTGATCCCGTCGATATTCGATGAATTCGTGTTCGAAGAATTTAGCATTCGACGAATTTGGCTTTCGATGAATTTGACGTTCGACGAATTTACCTTCAATCTCACCGAACTGACTAAGCGATATTCGCCGAATTATTCGAATTCTTAGCGATATTCAACGAATTTTCATATGAAAATTTCCTACTTTCTGGCGTCAAGTGCGTCGAGTATCAGACGGCGATACTCGATGAATAACAGCCATACTCGATGAATTCTTCAAATATCCCTGATGATATCCAACAAATTTTCCTTGGTCATTCTCTCTAGACCATTCCCTTTGATTCGTTGGGTAACACTCTACCCAACCCTTTATCCAATGCACTAGGCACTTTTGCCAGTGCACTCCGAGCCTGAGTCAAGTCTCTTGACTTATAACGCGTGCAAGGGGCCTAACATGAAATGGGGCGTTATAAAGCTAATATGGCTCGTTGAAGACCCAATGTTTGAAAGATGACTTAACATTAAGGTAGTGCTGAGTTTTACTAGGGGTGGATATATATCAGATGTGCACAATAGAAACAAATATAGAAAACGCTTAGTAGATGTGGAATCTTGCGAAAACCATGAATCAAGAAAGAAAAATAGCAAATGCATGGTACCTATACGGGGTCAATTCATAAAGATTGGTCAAGGTGCTCCAAGAAAATTGTCTTTGTTGTATTGGAATCCTATCCCAATTATTTCTTGTCCGTTGAGTCCGTGAACATAGGAAAAGATCCGTGTCTTTATAGGATTTCCACACTAACGAGAGAAATGTCTCATCGTCGTCGCACGAGAGCAGGATGGAAAGGGAAGATTGAGGCCTTTGTATCCATGAACTGCTAAGTTCATTTCCAGGAGATGACCACCGACGCTAGAGCACTGATTTGCAAGGAGGGACCGTAGACTGGTTCGCCGCTCTTTAGAATTCTTTTTTTAAAGTTAGGGCTTGGGAAGAAATGGAAAACTTCTTAACTCTAACCTTGAAATTATATATATATATATATATATATATATATATATATATATATATATATATATATATATATATATATATATATATAATCTTCAGTGAACTTGATTAAGTTTTAACATGTAAGACTATTATAAAAACAGAACTCAGTTCGGGGTTTAAGTCAGGAGAAAAATGGGTCTACCTGATACTAGTCTTAATCTCTATTCTAAGTTGATTTATGGTAACTCTAATTTTAGAGTTTTTTTATCTAATTTTATTTCAATAATAAGTTATATTTTAATTACTTATTGTTTAAATAATCTCTAATGGACTTGTTAGGTTATTTTGGGCTAAAATTATCAAATTGTAGCTCATTAGAGAAATTTGGGAACTTTTTGGAATATTTTTGCAAGTGAAAGTTATACTCCCTGGTCACAGTCGTGACTAGGTGGCATGACTAATCTTGTGCACCATGCTCATTCTCCAACACACTAGAAATGATGAAATGTCAGATTAAATTTAAACGCCCCTATCACTGGCGTGATTGGGGTTTGTCTCCAGCAGTCCAAGAGGCATGGCCAGGCTTTAATTCTAGTTGTTTGCGCTAGTGTAATGTTACAGCAAACAGTCCCTAGTTACAGGCATGACCAGAAGGCGTGGCACTTTCTTAAACCTACAAATTAACTACAGATTGTGTCGTGTCCCTCCGTTTTCCAGACTAATTCTAAGCATGTCGTAGGTTACAGGCATGACCTAGGGGTGTGACCCGTCAGGCAATGACTCTCGCTGGTTTCTCTCCCAGTGTTTCTCGGGTTTTTTACGGAGAGAGCTCCGTGGTAGACACGCCCTGGTCACGGTCATGACTAGGGGGCGTGACTCCTCAACTAAAAATTCTAGGGGTGAACTGTTGTAATTTTGGTTAGTTCTAGTTGTTTTTTTTCATTTCTAGTTGTTGGTATAACTTTTATATTTCCATTCTTAGTGTAGTACTTTTAAATTCAAGCTCTTTTTACTTAGTAATCATGTCTCTCTCAATTTTCCTGTGTAATTCCCCCATCATGATGAGCAGTTAGATTTCCATTAATGCTTGATCACGAAGAACTTTGGAATAAAATAAATCTTACTTTCTATTTTTAAATTTGCAAGCTTTTTATTTTTCTTCTCTTCGATTTATAGTTGATTAATTGGCATTGAAATCTTATTTCTCGAACATGTTTTCTGATCTAAGATCCACTTTTAGTTTACCGAGAGGTTATGAATGCGAGGAGATCATTTAAGGATAAATAGAACTTGAATTTGCTTTTCAATTTTAGATTCGTATTCTACTTTATCGAGAGATTGTGAATACGAGAAGATCACTCGAATATAAAAGGATTTATGTGCGAACCTTGAGAGAGAGAGACATAGATATTCCAGATTGGGGTTAAACCCAATGATGGGGTTCACCGCCTAAAGCAAGCTTAGTGGTTTCGACTGGCCGATGCATCTTAATCGATTCACCTGTGGTTAGTTGATAGTGTATTCTCGATAGAGGCGATTTCATAAATTGGGAACCTCCACGGTCAAATTTGTTTATTTTGAGTGTTTGCAATTTAATTCTTGGGTAAAATATATTTTATCCAAATGCATTCTAGATCAAGTGCAAGCTTTATTCTCATTGTTCTCCTCTCAATATTTTAATCGCCTTTTCTTTTATTTTGTCAAATGAACCAACTATTTTGTTAGATAAAAGAATAGTTCTTCTGTGTGAGTACAAGTACTTGACAGACCCTTGGAATATGACACTTGATTCTATACTTCAAAAGATAGGTGCACTTGCCTTATCGAGTTACGCTCTAACAAGAGTCAGAACTATTTATTAGTATATGAAAACACACATCAAGTTTTTGGTGTCGTTACTAGGGGCTACTTTTTGTCGACATTTTGGAAGCACGGTTCTATTACTTTTATCATTTCCCATTTTTTTTGAAAAAAGGATTTTCATAGTTTGTTTTTATTGAAAATAAACTTTACTTTTGTTACTGTGAATTTTATTATTCTTATCATTCTCCTTTTCTCTACACCAATTTCTCATTTTAATTTTATTTTTCAAATTCGATTTTATTAATTGAAGGTTAATTTTTTTCCAAAAATATCATCTCAATTGACCGCTAAAATTGTGAAGATTCAAAATAAAGTTAATCTTTTAGAAACTGCATGGAAGTGCCAAATAATTTGTCAATATTGTGGTGCACCTCATCAAAGTAATGACTGTTATTTTTATTCATATTCTACAAATTCTAAATCTCCAAATTTAAATTATGGAAATGATTTTTCCCAATCTTATGGAAATAATTTTTATTATTATTTTGATCATAATTTTTCATCTCTTAATGAAAATAATTATTCGAACATTGATGAAATAATTTGTCTAATTTTCATGAAAATAATTCTTTAGATTTTAATGGAAATAAATTTTCCAATTTCCACAAAAATAATATTTCGAGCTTTAATGAAAATAATTTTTCTGATTTTAATGTATTGCCTTCGTCCGTCAACGTTGATTATTTTTGGTGGCAAGACCACCTAGATAGTTCCTATTGCGAAGATGAAAATTCATTCGATCCAGATTATTATTCTTCCACTTCTGCATAGCAAGGCTCTTTCTCTAATTTTGGGGTGCTTTCTCAATCTCCAAGTGATCTTATTCCCACAAATTTATAAGAGAGTAATTCTAATTTTTTTTCTCTATCTTTAAGTACTTGACCATTGGAGGAATATTATTCTTCTTGTACACCTTTAGTTTTGTATACTGAAGATTAAGAAAAACTATTATTTCAAGAATTAATTAATTGTATAAATGCACCGGGTGAATTAGAAGAACATGTTTCTTCTCTTACTTCTCCCGATTTTTCTCCTCTTCTTCATGAATTTTCAAACACAACACATAAATATTTAGGAATTCAAATTGATTAAAATATTGTGTCCCGTGATTTTATTTTAAATGAATTTTCGGATAATATTTTTATTTTAGAAAATAAACAACCGGAACTTGATCATATAGTTTCGCAAGAACCTCCTCGTGAAATTTTTTCTGACACGTTAAGTTTTGATTTTTCTGTACTAATGATTTTCATACAAAAAATAAGTCGTTATAATTGAACTTTATCGACGATGCATTTGCCGCTCATTTAAAAATTCAAATAACTTCAGGTATGTATATGTGATTTGGAGTTGCATCTTCAAACTCAAAGACAAAACAAGAATCATCAAATAACCGGAGTAGTAGTCGGATTAACGATTTTGACATATTCACCTAAGCATGAATTAAGAGAGTTGTTTGTGCATTTTATTTTTATTTCCATTTTTCTTAATAATAACTGTGTAGCTTAAAGACGGGAAAAAAAGCGCTCTTGGGAGCCAACCCTTGGTTATCATATATTTTCACGCAATTTAATTTTTATGTAATTATTTTCTTTTCCCCTCCTAGTTGATAAATAAATATTGTGGACAATATTTATTTTTAAATATGGGGTGAGATCTTGTATTGCTATTTTTATTAATATTCAAAAAAAGGATCAAACATCTTTTAAAAATTCAAAAAAAAAAATCTTTTCTTCATTTTGCAAAAAAGGGGGCTTCATTTTTTTATTTTTACATGCCCCAATCACGAGCGTGACAAATAGGCATGTTCAGTACGGACTTCAGAATTCCACCCACTGCTCTCATGGGAAGGCTATTCCCGTGTTTCGATCTAGTCATGCCCGTGACATCTAGGCGTGTCAATATCGAAGGAGACATTTCTTTAAATTTGACGAGCCCCTATCAAGGGGTGTATCATCTAGGCATGATGAGTGAATTCCAAGGGCCCAGCGTCACTACTCGTCATTCAAAATTCTACATGCCCTGGAGTAACAGGCGTGACTACGGACGTGTCCCGCCAATTTTTGAATCTAGTCAAATTTGGCAAGATTCCCAAGGGCGTCGAACCACCACTTTAAATTTACACACCCACTAGTCACGGGTGTGATAGAGGG
Organism: Platanthera guangdongensis; assembly: GCA_039583875.1. NCBI lineage: Eukaryota > Viridiplantae > Streptophyta > Magnoliopsida > Asparagales > Orchidaceae > Platanthera > Platanthera guangdongensis. The sequence continues at coordinate 97,607,249 of CM077163.1, forward strand.
CATGTCCCGGGCTTTTCTTTAAATACGCTTTTTTATTTCTTTTTCTTCACCACACCACCATTACCTTCCTCTATGTTATTCTCTCTTTCCCCTAATTATGAGTTTCTAGCTTGTTTTCAACATCATTCCTCGCTAATGTTCGCGATCCTCCACTTCTTCATTAGAGCATCCTGAGAATCAAGAAGTTGTGGATTACATGCTTATTTTTGATAATCTTACGAAGCAGTCCCGCAACCATCGACTCGGCGGGAAAACATTCGGAGATTTCTGCATCCTTCACTGGGGGGATCTCACCACCTTTGGAATGGTTGAACTTTTTTGTGGATTTCTGTCCACTCTCGGATGGAACACATTCATCGCAATCACCGAACTCGCATTTCTTGACTCATGGTGGAGTTCCTATCCTCATTCAAATTTCGGGTGGGGCATAATGATAATTTCATCAAGTTTCGGATCGGCGACATTGAGAGTGAGCTCTCCATCTGGTAACTCAACGTTGTGACGAGCTTCTTCGACGAAGCTTTCACTCAATCTCCCGCCTATGCCAATCTACTTTTCAATTTTCCCAAAGACTTCAATCTTTTTCAGTTTTAGTTGGATATCAACAATGATATTGTTCCCTACACCCCCTAGAAATCAAAGAGCAGCCACCTCACTTCAACCGCGGTGCATATCCTACACAAGCTCCTAAATTGTTTCCTCTGATCGGTCGAGGCGAGAGCAATGGAGTAGTCACTCGACATGACCTATTATATTTATATAGTATGGTCAATCGAGTTCCACTTAACCTCGACATGGAGCTCACACTGTTTTTCTAGCACAAGGCCAAAAACGTGCGCTTGGGAGTTGTCTACGGTGGGAATATCATTCACCACCTCATAAAAAGGTTAGGGGTTTGGGACTTCCTCCTACGTATGCACTGCATGCAAACACCACTTCCTCTTGCTCTCCCAAATCTCCAAGCCCTTGTCTTAGGGCGTCGGCGTGGTGGAGAATTTAAGGTTGTCACTCTAGTTCTAGGCAGGGATGTTTTTTATCACACCTTCACCGACGAGCTCAGTGACTATCCTCCGCCTGCGCAATCCTCTCCTTTGTTAGTTGGTGCATCTACCTCTAAGAGAAATGAGTATAGGCGATTTGGCGCACAAATTGTTCAGATGAGAGCCCAATTTGATCGACGGTATGACATATCAGAGCAATGTCACACTACCACCATGGGGCAACTCTCGCACGAGTTGAGGGAGTTGCTTAAGTACTTGCAGGGGAGTGATGATGATAGTGATGCTGAGAGATTGCTCTTCATTGAGCTTTTTTGCATCTGTTTTTCCTTCTGCACTTGTTTTTATATAATGTATCAGTAGTTATTTTATTTAAAATTTTAATATTTCAAAAAAAATTATTACTATTGTGTGTTTTGTTTTGTTTCACTTCTTTCATGTTTGTTTGGTGGGACTTGGATTCTTCTTAAGGAAATCTCTTCTTCCTATATTTTTCTTTTCTTTTTACAAAACATTGATGGCAATGTTTCATTTTAAGTATAGGGGTATAAATCATCATTGTTTTCATGCAAACATTACTTTCAGCACAACGCAGCAAAAATTTTAGAAATTGTTTTTTTAAAAAATTTAATAATATCTAAAAATAGGGGTTTTAAAAAAAGGAAGTTGTTTTTTTTAAAATATATCTATACTATATTAAAAAGAAATATCATCATGGAGTATTTGCCTAGCTTAATAAGAGATTAGGAAAATCCTTACCGTCCATTTAAACACAAAAAAATCAACTATAAAAATTCAGAACTCCAGGCGGAATTCGTCACACGACATTCAACCCTAGCTTTTCCTCTACAACTCGCATCTCCTCCCGCATCGTACGATCGACTTACCGCTCGTGCCTCCCCGCTGCGAAAGGTTCATCTCCTCCGCGTCGTATCGCTCGCTCTGAGTTCATCTCCTCCGCGTCGTACCGCTGCGAAAGGTTTCCCGCTCCGACCGATCGCGCCTCCAGATCGCGGCTGCGAAAGTTTTCCCTCTGACCGATCGCGCCTCCCCGCTGCGACCGATCGCGCCTCCTCTGTGCATGAATCTCCATCCTCTGCTGGCTTATATCTCTGAGCTCTACTCCCAAGATGTAAGATCTCCACGGTCTCATATCACTTTTCCTGCATCTAACATTTCTGCGCTCCTCATTTTACAGATCTCTTTACGGTTTACCTAATTTCTTCTTCCCGCGGCATCTCAGCTCCAGCGCTACCATCTCTGCGATCTCCATCGACTTCGTTGTCTTCTGTCTCAACCTGGAAGCACTCTGTGCTCTTCAACCACAAATTTGGTCTCCTGATTTCTTCTTCCCAAATACTTCAACACCTCCTTAAAATGAAATACCTTCAACATCCACCCAATACTGACATTATTTTTTTAATGTCATCGGATTCAATTTACAATGCAGAAAATACATACACCGCTGTATATGGATCAGAACTATAGGCTTTAGTAAATTTCAAGTAAGGTAAATCACTTTTGGTTTGAGGCCATGCCAATACAGATACTTGCATAATCCCCTGTTAGTACATTTTTTTTAATCAGGATCCTTTTCTTAAAAAAAAACTAGGTGATGTTTGTGTTTGTGCGCTTTCTTTGACCATATGTTATATAAAATTTCACATAGTTGTTGTGTTTTCAGCTAGCCTTCATCAATGAGAGCCTGCAGTTTTTCTCCATTATCAGGTCTATATTAGGGCATATTTTGAGTTTCTGGAACTGTTTGCTACCCATAAAGTATGCACATATACAACCATATCAGTGGAGAACACCCTCTTCTGTCCTTCGAACTCTTATTTTTTTCTCGCTAATTTTGATTTTGATTTCGTAGTTGCTTTTGTTTAAACTCGCAGATGTCGTTGTTGATTTCGTAGAAGATTATGTTTTCGCTTTCATTTTTGATTTTGTTTAAGACATCTACAAATTTCTTATTTTGTTTAAAACATCTACAGATTAAGATCTACAAATTGATCCAGTTTTCTATTCTCTACAGTTTTTATTTCATCTAAGAAATTGATTTTTATTTTTTGGCTTTTGATTTCGTTGTTGTTTTTGTTTTAACACGCAGATTTTTGGAATTCATTTTCAATTTACATCCAGTGATTTCTGATTATGTTTTAGATTGAGATCTATGGCTTGACCTCTTTATTTTCATTCCACACTTACAAATCATCTGATTGCAATTTTAATTAAGATCCGGATTAGCAAAGATGTTCTTAAACCTTATTACTCTCCTTTCAGCTCAGGCATCGCCTGCTGGAGATCATCTATCGAGGCCGACTGTGGATATCGAATTTCAGCAATATTTTCTCTAATATTTCCAAAACACCCCCTTGATTTACAGGTTATCTAAATTCCATTGATTTTGTTTTGGAACTGCTAAATGTGATCCGCACAGGTTTACAGGTTATGTAATTTCCATTGATTTCGTCCTTCAACTGCTATAATATTTTCTATTCCCTTGCGTTTGTGTATAATATTTTCATTCCGCTTTTAGAATTTGTGTTCACCATCCAGTGTTTAATTGGGTTGTCCGGCTCGACTCCTGATTTCATTTTTCATTTCATTGTACATTTGCCTGTCAATATAAACTAATAATTGAAAAGAGGATGTTCACACCATTTAATAATGCTGGTTAAAAAGGCTTGAGCCGTCCGATCAAAACAAACCACACGCCGCTCTAGAGAAAACCTTCCAGATTGCCGGTGACCGCCGCGACCTGTGGCGATAGTTGTTTATGAGGAAAAGAAGGTAGCATCTTTTCTACTACTGATATATTATCATGCATCTGATAAACTACTCTTCCTGCTGTTCCAGAATCCTTTTTTATACTTTTGATTAAAATAAAATACCATTTGGCATTTGAATGGACAACCTTCAATTTCTTATTTCCTGCCTGCACTTGAGGAATCCATCATTTCCCCTTTCATGCTTATGATCCTTCGAGATTCTTTTCTGCGCTGGATTCATTCCTTTGATATACTGTGTTACAGATTAGTTTGTTTTATTGTATACATTGTGCGTGTTGATTAGAAGCACTAGAAAGTCATATGAATCTTTTTTTGTGTAAACTACTATCGCCACAGTTCCTTCTTCCTTTCCTCATACAACCTTTTGAATCAACTTAAGATGTCAACCACAAACCAACAAAATGTGGTCAACGCAAGTGAACATCAACATCATCCACTACATGCCGTGACAAATGAACGCTACACCACAACCGAAGCAAACCAAAGAACAACCTATGCAGCCCGGCGACCGTCTCCACCAAGAGGAAAACCACCAATTTACACATCACCTCTATAATGACGTAACTGAAACACTTTTGTTTTGCTCTAACAAAAAATTGTTAAATTTATATACCCCTTCAATGTCAAATACGTTGTTTATTTTTACATGATTTGTGTTTAATCCATGTTGATTGTAATTAAAATTGCATGTCCGTCAAATTTAGATGTCAACGACCGCCCAACTTCAAGCGCGTACTGAAAGAAGACGCGAGCTTCGCCATCTACATGAAGCAAACACCACCGGCTTGCCACCGGGAAACTATTGCCCAAGAGGAAGACCACGAATCCATGCATCATCTCAATACTGACGTGACGCAACAAATGCTCGAAGAAGAGAAGCACTGCAACTTCAACGACTCATGGAAACAACCGCAAAAATAGAGAATCTTTCTGAATAACAACAAACTAATAACATGCAGACAAGTAATCCCACAACACCTTATGTTCAACATCCACCTACTCTACATACACTAATAGGACTAACTCAGTCTCAAACCAACCTCAGCTATTCAATTTTATTACACACGCAACTATAACAACAAGAATTCTATTTAAAAAAACATAAACTCTTACCATTTTGTAGGTGTTGAAATCCCTCAAAGGGCGCTAGCCAATACCCAACAACTACAGCGCGGAGAACCAAGTACTAGAAGACGTCAAGCAAACGTACAAACACAAATTCAACGAAGAACTGCACGTCTACAAGAACAAAGAACTACAAATGAAGCCGATGTAGAGATGTCTACGGGGCCGTCTAGCCTTCTTGGTAGTCTCCTTTATCCCTGTGAAATTTCAACATTTGGACCTATTAATCACATTTGTTGCGTAATAAATTCTCCATGTTAACATGCAGGCAATAACCCAAATAGAAGAATGACAACACATTTCACAGCAAGAATCTGTTACCCTGCACTTAATGTGCCCACAGTCACACTCTCTTCCTCTGCTATTTGTTCACATTGTCATGCAAAACTTTTCCACACAGAGACATCAACTCTATGCTGCAAAGGAGGTTTAGTGGATCTACCTAATATCACGGCACCGCCTGAGCTACTTGAACTGTACACTGCACAAACTACCGAAGCACGCAACTTTAGACAGAATATACGTGCTTACAACCACGTATACTCCTTCACATCTATGGGAGTCACATTTGATGAAAACGTGCCAGCATTTAATCAGGGTATCTATACTTTTAGAGCGCACGGTGCAATATATCACAAGATTGGCTCTCTGCTCCCAGAAAATGGTACTCGCCCACGTTACTTGCAAATGTACATTTATGACACTGAACATGAAGTTGAGAATAGGTTGCTCGAGAGTCCAGGACTTCATATCCCAACACTTGAAAAGATCTCCAACATACTAGATGCGGTAAACCCCTTCGTACAGACTTTCAAGCAGCTTGCAAAACAACCAAATCTTCAGCAGTGCGGATTATTAATTAAGGAGAGGCCTTCAGTTGAGCGTAAGTACTCACTCCCAACGGCATCACAGGTTGCGGCGATATTGGTAGGAGCTGATGACTTTATGGAGACCAACGATAGAGACATACTCATCGAAACAACTTCAGGCAATCTAATATCTATCAAGGAGTACTCTGGCTTTTACGACCCTCTACAGTATCCGCTACTACTACCGCACGGGACATGCGGTTGGCATGGAGATGAACTACTTGATCGTACAGAACGAACTAGCTGCTGCGACTACTACTCATACTTGCTTCAGGTAAAACAAATATAACAACATATATAATAAAAATCTTACTTTTTTATATCTACCTGCTAATTTAGAGATTGTATATGCAGCAACGCAGAAACACACCTTCTATACTACTACATGCTGGACGTTTACTACAACAATACATGGTTGATATGTACATTAAAGTTGAAACCCAAAAACTACGCTGGATTCGGTCCCACCAAAGTGATATTAGGGCTGAGCATTATCAAGGTTTACAAGATTGTTTATATACTGGTGAAAACGATGCAGGTACATATAAAATCAATCATACTTGATAGAAAGTCACATTTTAAAGCTTACGGTTCTACGCAACTTATAAATTAATTCTATTTAATCATTTTACAGGTAATGTGGGACGTAGAACAATCTTACCGTCATCTTTTATCGGAAGTCCCAGAGATATGTACCAGAGGTATCTAGATGCTATGGCAGTTGTGCGCAATTTTGGCAAGCCAAATATTTTCCTAACAATGACGTGTAATCCTTCGTTGCCGGAGATAATCAACGAGCTCTCTCCGGGACAAACGCCTCAAGATCGCCCAGATTTAATCTCCAGAATTTTCCATGCAAAGCTAGAATGTTTAAAGAACGATGTTTTCCACAAAGGCGTTCTTGGTAGAGTGGTTGCTCATGTTCATGTTGTCGAGTTTCAAAAGCGTGGACTACCACATGCACATATGCTATTTATTTTCAACGAGCACGATAGGCTCAATAGTCCAGACGATTATGATGGGGTCGTACGAGCAGAAATACCGATAGAAACAGAAGAACCCGAGCTATATAATGTAGTACTTAAACATATGATACACGGGCCGTGTGGATGATTGAGACCGAACGCACAATGCATGAAAAATAATGTTTGCAAAAAGGGATTCCCAAAACCTTTCATTGAAAGTACAACACATGGAATTGATTCGTATCCCCTATACCGTCGTCGGGACGATGACATGAGAATAACACTGGGTCGTGATGACAACTTGGTAATCGATAATGGCTGGGTCGTTCCGTACAACCCCTGGCTTCTCCTCAAATATGATTGTCATATAAACGTGGAAATATGCAGTAGCATTAAGAGCATCAAATACCTATACAAGTACGTATACAAGGGTCCCGACTGGGTTGCATTCGAAGTACGCTCGGGTCAGAACTATGACAAAGTAAGTAAATATGTCGATGGACGTTGGATTTGCCCTCCTGAAGCTTCATGGAGGTTGTTCAAATACCATATGTATCAAACATATCCTTCAGTTGTAAGATTATAGATCCATCTACCTATTCAACATCAAGTTAGGTTTCAAGCTAATCAGACTGTCTCTAATGCGCTCGATGATGAACGTAATTCACGAACAATGTTAACATAGTTCTTCAAAGTATACAACGACGAGTTAGAATCCACACAATATTTATATATGGACTTCACAAGACCTTACCGATGGCTTACTCCAACAAGGAGATGGATAAAAAGACGCAGGAATCGAATAGTCATTGGTCGCATTTACGTTGTATCACCAACGGAGGGAGAACGATTCTACTTGCGTCTCCTACTAAACCACATTCCAGCACCAACATCATTTGATAACATATACACTGTCAATGGGCATCGTTGTGCAACATTCAAAGAAGCTGCTGAGAAGCACGGGTTTCTTAAAGAAGACAACAACATTAGAGAATGTCTGGCTGAAGCCAGAAATTTCAAAATGCCTCATGCATTACGAAGATTATTTGAAACAATATTGTTGTATTGTCAGCCGACTGGGGTCAGGACACTCTGGGAAGAAAATCATATGGCAATGATCGAAGATTACGGTAGCACCAGCACTTCAAACATTAATTTCTTAATTAATAGATTACTTTGTGAGCTAAACAATATTTTTGAACAATATAATAAAAGCACTAAAGAGTTTGACTTGCCATGATTAAGCGAGGGCATACAATATTCGATAGACTTACCCGGTTTGATTGACAACGAACTCTCAATTCCAATATCCTATGCGGATTTACATTCGACGACACTCTTGAATAATGGACAACAAATTGCGTACAACACTATATGCAAAAGTATAGCAGAAGGAAACAGAGCTATTTTTTTCGTTGACGGCCCTGGTGGGACCGGTAAAACTTTCCTCTACCGGTCTATATTAGCAACTTTCCATAAATAAGGACGCATTATTATAGCTACTGCAACTTCTGTTATAACAGCAAATTTGCTTCCGGGTGGCTGCACTGCACACTCTCGATTCAAAATACCAATTAAACTCGAAAACGTATTGAATTGTGGTTTCAGTAAACAATCAGATATGTGCAAACTGGTCGAACTTGCATCTGCAATTATCTGGGATGAGGCCCCCATGGAAAACAAGAAAAATTTTGAAATACTAGACCGTACATTGCAAGATGTGCTGGGAAATGACAAACCTTTTGGTGGAAAGGTTCTTATAATGGGTGGTGATTTCAGACAGGTTACACCCGTCATTGTGAATGGTACAAGACTAGAGATAATTAGGTCAAGCATCGCCGAGTCTTTCTTATGGCCAGAAGTGAAGTTGCTTAAACTAATAGAAAATATGAGCGCACGCGATGACGTCCGATTTGCAGAATACTTGCTCAGGGTTGGAAATGGCGAGGAGCCAACAGTAGAGAATGATATGATTCGGCTTCTTAACACAATTGTTTTGCCTTGGCAACGAGAGCATTCAGTTGATGATTTAATAAATTTTGTTTTCCCTAATATGCAAATGTACAATATCGACAGTAATGATGTCGAGTACATGGAGACAAGGGCCCTGATAACTCCATTGAATGAAGATGTTAATAACCTGAATGAAAAAAGCATGTTTATATTCCCGGGGGATAGTACAACTTACTATTCTTTTGACTCTATCTCTGACGATAACCATAACTTATATCTCCCAGAATTTTTAAACTCAATTAATCCCAGAAATCTACCCCCGCACAAGCTAACATTAAAGCGTGGCTGCCCCATTATGCTGCTCCGAAATATAGATCCGAAAATTGGATTATGCAACGGCACTAGACTAATATGTCATAGATTTGGAAGAAATATCATTGAGGCAAATATATTGGTAGGACATTTCAAGGGTTTAAGAGTTTTTATTCCACGCATACCACTTAAGAGTGCAGAGGATTACAAGATGTCGTTTGAACTAACGAGAAAACAATTTCCTATCAGATTGAGCTTCGCTTTAACAATTAACAAGTCTCAGGGACAGACAATAGGGAATGTCGGGATCTATCTTCCAAATCATGTATTCAGTCATGGTCAATTGTACGTTGCTTTATCTCGAGGTGTTTCAACACATACCACAAGAGTATTAGTAAAAAACTATGTTATCGAGGGTCATGAAGGCGTGTTCACTAAAAACGTGGTATTCAGAGAAATATTTGATCGAGTTGACTCCACAACAATGAGAAGCACGGTATGATATCAAATACAACTAAATTTTATTTCATAAATAAGAACAACTTCAATTGGTCGAAGACTAAAATAAAGATTCATTTTCATTGCTAAATGCAGAATCATGACGTTGATTGTTTTTAGCTATATTTTCAAGATCCCGCTGTGTATGATCTCATGCTGCCTCTGATTGAACAATGCACAAGGTACAGTAAAGTTCTGATATTCTTTGTCAGAGCAGATTTCTTTTTTGCAGAAAGACTGAAATTTAAAATTAATGTACTTATTTTTTAAAAATTTCTATTTTGCAGATCATACGTTTTGTTAGATGATTAAAAGACTACACTTCATTTGGGTTAAAAATGATGAGTATGAGGATATCAATTGTGGCATGTGTTCAGGTAAGATGCATATATGTTTTTGTTAATGTGCTTTGTAAAGAACTTAAATTGTTATAACATCATCAAATCTTTAATCAATTCAGAAACTCTATCGTCAATATCATTTTCTATATAACCAAATATTGTTGATACTAATTTATAGTTGGAAGTCATTCTTAGATGATTATTGTTCCCCACGACAAATGTCGCACCGACGAACGCACCCGCAAATGTCGCACCCGTCGACGAATGTCGCACCCGCGACGAATGTCGCACCCGCGACGAATGTCGCACCCGCGACGAATGTCGCACCCGCGACGAATGTCGCACCCGCGACGAATGTCGCACCCGCGACGAATGTCGCACCCGCGACGAATGTCGCACCCGCGACGAATGTCGCACCCGCGACGAATGTCGCACCCGCGACGAATGTCGCACCCGCGACGAATGTCGCACCCGCGACGAATGTCGCACCCGCGACGAATGTCGCACCCGCGACGAATGTCGCACCCCCGACGAATGTCGCACCCCCGACGAATGTCGCACCCCCGACGAATGTCGCACCCCCGACGAATGTCGCACCCACGACGAATGTCGCACCCACGACAATGTCGCACCCACGACAATGTCGCACCCACGACATTGTCGCACCCACGACATTTGTCGCACCCACGACATTTGTCGCACCCACGACATTTGTCGCACCCATGACATATGCCCCCCGGGCCGAAGGCCCGTGCCTGTCACTCGTATATATATATATATATATAATCTTTAATTAAAGAAATCTTGTATTTCTATATTATCTCACCTATAAAATCCTAAGTGAAGTAAACTTTTCTGTGGTGTTTATAAGATTTTCTCACTTTATCAGATTTTAAATTTTGGAGCAAAACAGTTGACCATGCTGAGTTTCTAGTCTAGCGCACATGTTAATATGAATTTAAGTAGAATTAAATATTCAACATACACTTAGTTTTATATTTTTTTAATTGCGTATCGACAGTTTGTTTTACTTTTAATCTAAAACCGGTATAATCCAAGAATAATTTAGGTGAGTATGTAGAAGTTTAATAGAACGATATTACCCGAGTTAATATGAGAGGTATTACTTTCTCGATGTCTAGAACTTGCCCCAAGCTATTCTCAAGACTTTACATAATTTAAATTTGTTTGCATGAAAAGGGGTTAGGCATTTCTGTTAGCCCGTTTGAGGTTTTGCAATCACACCTAGCATTTTTCCTTTGATAACCAAAGTTGATCCTTATATCTTATCTTTTGTTTAAGCTCTACCAAAATATCAGCAAAGCCTAAATAGCATATTAATCGTTCACCTCAGCCCGAGCTCATAAAAGTTTGCTTTATGTAATGTATGGTTTGGAACTCATCTTGATATGATGGTTTATTCACAGTCTCCTATTTGTGAAATATATTATATTAAAAAAAGAAAAAAAATCCTTTACCGGGGAGTAGAAAAAAATATTGGTGAAAAAGAAGTGAAAAATGTGAAGAAAAAGATTCAACATTTTGGTTATGCGCTTGAAAATCTTGGGTGTTAATACTAAGTTATTTATGCGAGCACACTTTTGGTTTAGGTGTGACTAGCCAACGATTTTATATTTGTTTATTCGCACCATTAAACCACACATACATTTCAACATATCTAAGTCCCAATGATTTGTGCATATGAGTTGCACTAGGGTCGTGGTGAGAAAGGGAAAGGGCAAGAATATGGCCATCATCATTGATGGATTTCTTTGGAGGATACCCCGATTCTTAAATATCGTGTAATATAAATCTTAGTGAACACACAGATCTTTACCGAAAAATAATTATAGGATTTACCAGTATTTCTTTTTCTAGTGGCAATAGTAAATCGAGACATTCTTTTGAAATCTATAAACTAATGTGTATGCTGAGTAAGTCTTTCTGCTAAGATCTTTATGCACATAGGCGTAAGACTTTGCATTTTTCTTCTTAGGTTTATCACTCCTTTATAGTTTTGAAAATTTCTTTACTCTCTATTAAAGGTTGTTTGCTCTGGACTAGCAAACGGGTAAGTATGTAAGTATTTAATAACTCTAATTTTAAAGTTATTTTTATATAATTTTATTTCAATAATTGGTTTTATTTTAATTAATTTTTGTTTAAATAACTTCTATTTGACTCTTTTTGCAATTCAGGTTCTTTTGGGTTGAAATTATCAAATTGGTTCTCACTGGTGGAATTTGTGCACTTTTTTGGAAGATTTTTGCAAAAGTTAAAAGTTACACACGGTAACATCCTGATTTGTTTTAGACCCCTCGCACACATTTTTGAGTTAAGAGAGTTGACTAGGGCTCGAGGTGCACTAGTGGGCAGGCTTACACTCGAGCCGGGAATTGCCGACTCAACGTTGGATGATAGGTTGCTACTGCGTGGCTGTAGCGGGATACCGGGCGGTGGTAGCAGGCGTCGAGTGATCATGACCCCTCTAGACGAGCGTTGAGGGTTAATGAACGACAGTAGTTAGTTTCCGCTGGTGGTAGTGTGCATCGACTGGATTCGGCGAGCGTTGAGTGCGTTGAGTGTGTCGATTGTACTCGACGAATGTCAAGGTACTACCGCGCGGCGGTAGCGGGATACCGCACGACGGTAGTCGTGCTGGGCATAAGGACAGCCCTCCGTGAGCAACTGCTCGGCGGTACAGGTATTGCTGGCGTTAGCATTTTGACATACCTAGCACACGGCGGTCGAAAGAGTACAGCGTGACGACAGTCGGATAGGTGGCGGCGCCTGAACGGTAGGTTTGGATGGTGGATTGTGGAAGAAGGTACATTTGGAGGTACCGCATGGTTCTAACATGCTGCCGCAAGGCGATAGCCCTCAGATCTGGAAGATTAAGGGCTAATTGCCCATTCCTTTATAAGCATAATCTGAAGACCTAGCTTTCACTCTTTCTTCTTCTTTTAGTACCGAACATCATCGCGAGAGACAAGGTTGACGACGCCATATTGCTAAGATGAATGACACGATCCATGGCCTGAAATGAGGTGAGCTTCCTACCCTCACCCTTGGCCCTAGATCTTTTGATCTATTATGAGAGAGAAGTCATCTCAATAGAGATTGACTTTGGTGCGTAATGGAGATCTCCTAGGTAGAGACCACACTAGGACTTGTCCTAGGGTTTTGTTGACTTCAACCATTCCTCTCTTCATTATGAGGATGATGTACTTGGTTTCATGAAGAATGGTGGTATAATGAGGGTGAAAAAGGAAGGTGGATGAGATAAATGTTTCTTTGTATGAATGGCTAGAGGAAAAAGACGAACTGATGTCATTCGTTTGACTTTACAATGCGTGTAGAAATCAGATTTTTGTACACAGCAGGTTTCTTGCTCGATTTAAGCCAAGACAGATTTTCTGTCTAAGTAGTTGATGTGTTAGCCCGGTGTTCAAATCTTGGACGTGGTAAGAAGTCGTAACCTTGGATGACATCTTTCGTTGGGAGAATCTAGTTTGAGGAAACTGTGATGAGCTAATGCATTATGTATGTGTTTTGATGGACCTCGTATGTATAAAAGGTTTGTTTATATAATTCGATGAAAGTGCATAGAATAATACTATGATGGTAGATGTGTTTTGGAAGAGTATTTGTTGCGCATGTATGATATACGCAATTGATAGCAAGTGATGAATAACAAAAAATGAAAGAACATGTGGTGTGTAATTGTACACGATTATTAATTATCTAGAAACATATATGTTATGTTGATCATTTTCGGAAACAAGATGTGTTGAAAGTTAAATGATTTGATGTACGTGGGCATGCTAAACTTAGAAAATGGGGCTGATGAATATAACGCCCATGGTCATGCTACGAGCTTATTGATTGATGAGTTGTAAACATACGTATTTTTATGTACATTAATTAAGTCGTTTTAATATCTTTTTGCTATTTTTGTTTATTTTTCTTTAATAAATTGCTTCTTTTTTGTAAATATTTTCTAATTTAAGTTTATTTTTTTTTCCTGAAATTTTCTGGAAAATCGTCAAAATTAGCAAGTACACGGCCGTGTAATTTGGGTCACGCACGTGCCTGGGCGTGTAAATTCAATCCCGTGAAATCAGCAGTTCTTTTGAAGAAAAAATATGACACGCCCAATGATACACTAGTATCATTGAACACGCCTCGTGACCTGAGACCGTGTCAATCCAGCTCGATGAAATCGCTCTCAAAAATCATCGACCCGACCCGACACGCCCGTGTCAAGACGCAACATGGGTGTGTACTTCTCCACTTGGCCCGAGAAGACGCGCGGCGACTTTTCGATGCAACCCGCGCCCAGATCGACCTCCCCGACACGCCCAGCATCACGCCCGTGACCTAGGGCGAGACTGCCACGTGGACCGCCCCGAAGTCAAATTTGCCATCAAATCGCCGGATCGAATCTTGCACAGTACTGACATGCCCCCCGACATGCCCGTATGAGAGGGCGTGTCCCATGAAATGTTTTCCTATAAATTGCCCTGTTGTGTATGAGCTGTTGTTCCCCTTTTCTTGAACAATTTTGTATAAGGGCTTTGCTGTTAGGTGATTTCCAATGCAATGTAAGGGATATTTCTCCCCCTTCTCTTTAGCTTTTGTTTTAGTGTTTTTGTAACTCCTTTTTTACTTAATAAAATGTATTTTTCGTCTCTTTATATAGTGTTGGAATGAATCTAAGCAACTCTCCATATGCAATCTTATTTTTTCTTTGCTTTAACTTTGTTTTTATCGTCTTTTAAAATGGGTGTGTGTGTGTATGAGCATAGCTTTTGTTTTTATGTTTTAGTATTTTTACTTAACTGTAATAAACTTAGGATTTTATAGCTTTCTATTTCATTTCTATAGATCCGTAAAAGCGTTTTGAAAGTGGTCTTCATTTTAGATTTTCTTATTTAGGTCGTAAAACTTTTTGTTCTTTTTACTTTATTTACACTTTTTTAGCACTTTTACAGAGTTATAGAAATGAATATATAGTCTTTTTAATTTTTCGAGCACTTTCAATTTGCGTTTATTTGCAAAACGTTTCGCTCCGTTAATTTTAATTTCTTCTTTTTATGCATTTCTACCGCATTCTAGCGGCAGAAATGTAGTTGTTTTATTTTTTTCAAGCATTTTGTTTTTCGTATTTTCGTACATGTGCGTGTGTGTATGAGATAGATTTTATAGCTTTCACTACTTTATGTCGAGTGTATGAGTGTGTTTTACTTTATGTAGAGTGCGTGTGTTTTACTTTCTGTAGTGTGTGTGCGTTTTCTTTCCTGTATAGTGCGTGAGTGTGTGTATTAGATTTCTTTTCTATTGAGTGTGTGAGTTTTCATTTCTGTTGTGTGAGTGTGTTTAATTTCTGTAGTGTGTGTGCATTTTTATTTCTCTAGAGTTGATTTTTTCATTTATTTAGAGTGTGTGAGTTTTTACTTTCTATCGAGTGGGTGTGTGAGTGCATTTATTTTCTCCTACTCGTTTGAGTAGGACTCACTTTAAATTTTCGCCTACTCATTTGAGTGGGACTTGTGTGTGTGAGTTTTCAATTTCAGTAGAGTGCGTGAGTTTATGCATTTATTTTCTCCTACTCGTTTGAGTAGGATTCGCTTTAATTTCAGCCCTACACGTTTGAGTAGGACTTGTCTTTTACTGCTTTCATTTCAGTCCTACTCGTTTGAGTAGGACTCGCACTTTTCTTCTTTCCTTTACTGCTTTCATATTCAGCTTTATTTCCTACTTTCCTTTTATCACTTTTTCCCGCATGCCGTACACATTCCGATGAGTGGCTAACCACTCTAAACCCTCCGTATTGAAGAGCATTGAGATAGATAAAATATCTTTAAATAATTAAAGGTCCTGTTTTTCTAAATAATTAAATTAACTTAAGGTTTACCCCAGGTTTATGAAGTGTAGAACCACATAATCGATGTGTGGGCTCAATTTCCGTAGTGTATATGCTAGCTAGCTGAGAGGCCGTGCGTATGGACCGATCGCCCCTCAGTAAAGGGAGTTCTGCACTAACCCTCGAGAGAGGAGTAGCGCAAACTCTATCGGATTGGGTTCCCCACCCAATAGCGGGGTTCTTAGCATAATGCAGGAATTAAGAGGAATCCTTCGTCGGACGAGAGCCCGGTCGAATAGTCTTAATGTTCAGGTGAGTGATCCTAGAGATAGGTGAGCTCATTTTAGTGGAGCCTCCATGGCCAAGTCTCCGCCTTATTTAATTTGAAACTTAGAATCTCTTTTCATTAAAAGTTTATTTTAGTTCAAATTTTATTCGATGCGGTTGCGCTGAGCTCTTCATCGGCTCCATCTTTTTAAACGCTTTTATTTTTTGCCCTTTTTATATATAATATCCTAACAAGATAAAATTATCAGTAAAATTATAGTCCCCTCCAGGGAAGAGCAGAAATAATCAACCCGACCCCGAGAACAATACGACCTCGATATTCCACACCGGAATATCCTGTACTACACACGATATGCGCACTTTCCTCCTTTAACCTATATCAAGTTTTTGGCGCCGTTGCCGGGGAAACTTTCGAGTCGTTATTTTGAACTCTGTAGCTTTATTACTTTTACATATATATATATATATATAATTGGCTAATACAATATGAATAATACTAATAATACTAATAAAACTACATAAAAAAACTTAAAACATTATTATCATATTATTATCAAAAACTAAAAAAAACTAAAAACTAAAAATCCTAAAAGCTAAAAAATCCTAAAAACTAAAAAAACTATAAAACTCAAAAAAATTAAAAAAATCTATAAAACTTTAAAAGAAGAAAACTTAAAAAAAACCAAACAAAACACTAAGAAAACTAAAAAAGCTCAAAACCCTAAAAAACTAAGCAACCACAAAACCGTTAAAAAAACCCTACGTAAAAACAAAAACACAAACAGTATATATATACTAATTTGTTATTTTAACATATATATATCTATAGAAAATAAATCGTCTCCTAAAAACAGAAAAAAATATCGTAAATATTTTTTGTTTTAACTTGTTTTCTTTCTTTTTAAAAAAACCCAAATAATTTACCAAAAAATAATCAACACTATAAAATAAATAAAACTTTTCTATTATTAAAATTATCTATCTATTTTTTTCGCTTCGGCGCACTTCACTAATGTGCACATTAGGGAACAAATTTCTGTACACGCTCAAAAGCTAAGACGTTAGCTTCGCGTCTCACACACACTTGCCCCCCACCACCCACAACGTTTTGGCCGACTTTATCTGTTTCATTTTTCTGTTCTCATTTTGCTTCTTTCTTTTCTTCTAAATAATGTAGGGGTTTCAACCCGAGCCTCCCAGAACTCGTCTAAGAGAAGCTTCTACCTTTTTTATGTATTTTTGTGCATATTTTATTTTGTACATTATCGTTCCGCATACTTAGATTGCAACATTGAGACAATGTTGGGTTTAAGTATGAGGTGTTTTCTTATGTTTCTATTTTGCACTTTTATTCTGCAATAATAAAAAAACTCATCAAAAATACAAAAAAATTTCAAAAATCAAAACCTTAAAAAAAAATTTACTTGTTTTTTTATATATATAAACAAAACTTTTCATCAAATTTTCATAAAACACAAAAAAAATCACAATAACAAAAACTAAAAACTTATAAATAAAAAAATTCAAAAAAAAAGTTGTTATTTTGTACATATTTTTGTTAACAAAATCTTTCTCTTCCCCCCTCTGTTGAAGCCAAATATGACCTCAACTGAAGTTCGAAGAAAAAGGGGTGCAGCCAAAACCTACTTCTCTCAAGTCTCACCCCTTGACCGGATTCTAAGGACCTAAGACTGACCCAAAAGCCTCAGCAGGGAGGTCCCACCTCACACCCGGAAGATCTCTGAGAGCTTCCCCTCCAAAGCCAAAGCTGGGCTAGGAGCTCCTCAGAAAGCACTAGAATTCCGGAGACAATGATAGCTTGCTTTCTAAGGAGCCCTTATGGGTCTATTTATAGCATTTTGCTGTCCTGAATTTACTGAAAAGCCCCTGGTTGGTCTGCCAATAGCCAAAACCCGCTGTTTTTCTGAGGGTACTGAAGTAATTTCTCCTGAGGGCAATTAGGACATTCTTCCAAAGACCCTGGGCCCCACTCGGCGAGAGCTGGTGCCGAGACCTTTCGGCCCAGGGCGCGGCGCGAACGTTCTCGCCCAGCGCAAGCGAGAACCCTTCGGGATTGAGGCTTGGTTTGGGCGAGAGCGCTTCCGCGCAGTCCGCGCTTGGCGCTCTCGGCCCACAGTTTCTCTTCTATAGCATCCGGCGAGAGCGTTTCCGCCTTCTGTGGGCGAGATCCTCCTTAGGGCGGGACCACTTTGGCTAACCCTCCTGTGACCATTGTGCCTCCTTGTCTGGCTCAGCGAATATGGGGTTGTACACCCTCTCTTCTTCTTTGTAAAAAAGCTTTCTCTTTCCCCCATCTTTTTCGTAAATAACACTTCTTTCTCATCTCTTTCTTGTAAATAACTTGATAAAAAAAACTTAAAACTCAAAACATTTTAGAAAATCCAAAAATACCAAAAAAGAGAATAACTTTAAAAATCAAAAAAGCTAATAAATCAAAAATAAACAAAAAAAGATAAAACCCTAAAAATGCAAAAGAAGATAACAATCAAAAAATACAAAAAATGATGAAAACCCTAAAATCCCAAATTTTTTTTAATTATGTAACGAATAAATCGAATATCTCATCCTTAGCCCTTTTCGCTCTCCAAAAATTTAGTTGCGAGTTTATTTATAAGCAAATTTTATTAATTCTTTGTTTCCTATTCGTTTATTAATTGGAGATCGATAAATTTAGATATCTGGTGTTAAGCTTTAAAGAATTTCTTATGCTTTATTTTTTTTAGATAAGGTACCTGTTTTCGACATACTTCTAACTTATCTAAATTGCTGCATATTTATTTTGTTAGAAATAACAACCTTAGATTTCGTATTATGTTACTCCAAGTATTTTTTGAAATATAATAACGTTTAATTTATAAAGGTTGCTCTCAAAAGTTTTTTTACTAATCTAGTTTTCTTTCTGAGAAAAACAACCTATCACCTTTTTTTCATGTCTTACTTGACATTATTTGGAACTTTAAAAGACCCTCTGTCAATGGGAATAAGATTTCGTTCCGTAAACATAAGCATTCAATATTTAAAAAGATTATATGTTACGGAGTAAGAGGATAAAATTCATTACTCATATACATATACATCGGATTATTATGAAGTTGTTAAAAAATATATATGTTATGGAAAAGAAGATTTCGTTTTCCTAACATCCTCATTCAAACCAAAAAATTCATTAGAGGTTCGAGCAAAAAAATATACCCTCGCCTCTAAACCAAAGCCTTCTTCATATACCACGATATCCACCTCTACCAATTTCAAATGATTCTAGATTTAATTTAAAATCTTTTTGAGAGCATAATTTGTAAATTACATTATTTCCTCTATTTCTTATAAGCTACAGTTTCATAAATCCAATCTATTTTTGTTAACCTAACAAATAAAAATTTAGATATCTATTTGATTTTAACGAGAAGTCTTTAGCTGAAACTCTTCCTTTTTTAAATTTTTTGTCATAATTTAGGACTTAACTCTTATACCCCGGATAACTGTTTTGATCTTTCTTTCGAATAAATTCAAGCGGTAGCTAAACTTAGGATTTCTTTAATTCATTATAAGTTCATCTCCAACTTTTGCTCTGGAATAGCAAAAGCATAATTATGGGTGTATTTGATGAGTTGTAAATATACATATTTTTACGTACGTTAATTAAGTCATTTTAATTTCTTTTTGATATTTTTGTTTATTTTTCTTTAATAAATTGCTTCTTTTTTGTAAATATTTTCTAACTTAAGTTTATTTTTGTTTCCTGAAATTTTCAGGAAAATAGTCAAAATTAGCAAGTACACGCCCATGTACTTTGGGTCACGCCCGTGACCTGGGTGTGTACATTCAATCCCGTGAAATCATCCGTTATTTTGAAGAAAAAATATGACACGCCCAATGACACGCCTGTGTCATTGAACACGCCCCGTGACCTGAGCACGTGTCAATCCAGCTTGATGAAATCGCGCTCAAAGATCATCGACCCGACCCGACACGCCCGTGCTAAGATGCGACACAGGCGTGTACTTCTCTACCTGGCCCAACAAGACGCACAGCGACTTTTTAACTCAACCCACACCAATATCGACTTAACCGACACACCCATCATCACACCCGTGACCTAGGGCATGACCGCCACGTGGACCGCCCCGAAGTCAAATTTACCATCAAATTGCCGGATCGAATCTTGCACAGTGTGACACGCCCCCTGACATGCCCGTGTCAGAGGGCGTGTCCCATGAAAATTTTTCCTATAAATTGCCCAATTGTGTATGAGCTGCTGTTCCACTTTTCTTGAACCATTTTTTATAAGGGCTTTGCTGTTAGGTGATTTCCAATGCTATGAAAGGGATATTTCTCCCCCCTCTCTCTAGCTTTTGTTTTAGTGTTTTTGTAACTCGTTTTTTACTTAATAAAATGTGTTTTTCGTCTCTTTATATAGTGTTGGAATGAATCTAAGCAACTCTCCTTATGCAATCTTATTTTTTCTTTGCTTTAACGTTTCTTTTCTAGTCTTTTAATATGGGTGTGTGTGTATGAGCATAGCTTTTGTTTTTATGTTTCAGTATTTTTACTTAACCGTGTTAAACTTAGAATTTTATAGCTTTCTATTTCATTTCTATAGATCCGTAAAAGCGTTTTGAAAGTGGTCTTCATTTTAGATTTTCTTATTTAGGTTGTAAAACATTTCGTTCTTTTTACTTTACTTACACCTTTTTAACACTTTTACGGAGTTATAGAAATGAATATATAGTCATTTTAATTTTTCGAGCACTTTCATTTTGCGTTTATTTGCAAAACTTTCACTCTGTTAATTTTAATTTCTTCTTTTTATGCATTTCTACCGCATTCTAGTGGTAGAAATGTAGTTGTTTTATTTTTTCGAGCATTTTGTTTTTCGTATTTTCATACGTGTGCGTGCGTGTATGAGATAGATTTTATAGCTTTCACTACTTTATGTCAAGTGTGTGAGTGTGTTTTACTTTATGTAGAGTGCGTGTTTTTTACTTTCGGCAGTGTGTGTGCATTTTCTTTCCTGTAGAGTGCGTGAGTGTGTGTATTAGATTTCTTTTCTATTGAGTGTGGGAGTTTTCATTTTTGTTGTGTGAGTGTGTTTAATTTCTGCAGTGTGTGTGCGTTTTTATTTCTGTAGAGTTGATTTTTTCATTTATTTATAGTGTGTGAGTTTTTACTTCCTGTCGAGTGGGTGTGTGTGTGCATTTATTTTCTCCTACTCGTTTGAGTAGGACTCGCTTTAAGTTTTCGCCTAATCATTTGAGTGGGACTTGTGTGTGTGAGTTTTAAATTTCAGTAGAGTGCGTGAGTGCGTGAATTTATTTACTCTAACACGTTTGAGTAGGACTCGCTTTTTTTCACTCCTACTCGTTTGAGTAGGACTTGTCTTTTACTGCTTTCATTTTAGTGCTACTAATTTGAGTAGGACTCGCACTTTCCTGCTTTCCTTTACTGCTTTCATTTTCAGCTTTATTTCCTGCTTTCCTTTTCTCTTTTTCCCGCAAACCATCCCCATTCCGATGAGTGTCTAACCGCTCTTAGCCCTCAAAATCGAAGAGCATTGGGAGAGATAAAATAGCTTTAAATAATTAAAGCTCATGTTTTTCTAATTAATTAAAATTACTTAAGATTTACCCAGGGTTTACGAAGCGTAGAACCACATAATTGATGTGTGGGCTCTATTTCCGTAGTGCATATGCTAGCTTGCCGAGAGGTCGTGCGTATGGACTGATTGCCCATAGGTAAAGGGAGTTATGCACTAACCCTCGAGAGAGGAGGCGCGCAAACTCTATCGGATTGGGTTCCCCACCCAATAGCGCGTTTCTTAGTGTAATGCGGGCATTAAGAGGAATCCTTCGTCGGATGAGAGCCCGGTCGAATAGTCTTAATGTTCAGGTGAGCGATCCTAGAGATATGTGAGCACATTTTAGTGGAGCTTCCACGACCATGTCTCCGCCTTAATTAATTTGAAACTTAGGATCTCTTTTTATTAAAAGTTTATTTTAGTTCAAATTTTATTCGATGTGGTTGCGCTAAGCTCTTCATCGGCTCCATCTTTTTAAACGCTTTTATTTTTTGCCTTTTTTATATATAATATCCTGACAAGATAAAATTATTGTTAAAATAATAGTCCCCTCCAGGGAAGAGTAGAAATAATTAACCTGACCCCGAGAACAATACGACCTCGATATTCAAAACCGGAATATCCTATATTACATACGATAGGTGCACTTGCCTCCTTTCAGTAAAACTCGATTTCCCCTATTTTATATCCAAATAATAAATCCGTCCGCCCCGTTTTCCTAAATAAAACCAAATCCACTTTTCTAAATAAACCACCCGGGGCGCCGCATGCTCTTAATAATTTTTGGAGTTTTAACCAACATTGATCTTAGGAATTGAAGATATGATTGGAATAAGTCCACCTCTTAAAGTTATGTTAACTCCCTATGGGTAACGGTGAGGGTCGTATAACAATCGAAGGGATTTGATATCTTAGGTTCTGACGGAACCTTACGTGCTTGAATCACGGGTAAGTTGTTTTGATGGGACTCAGTGAGGAGCCCTTGCGTGCTTTTGAGCATGAGTTTGGTATAATAATAAGTAACTCAGTATGGTGCCCTTGCATGCTTTTGAGCACAGGATTTGTATGATCAGAAATGACTCGGTTGGAACCCTAGAATTTTGATGGCATGTCTAAGTATAATTGCATGCGGTGTGTGTTGACACGTGGTGTCGTAATACTGGGTTAAGGATAGTGTGGCAGGTATACGGTGTCACAACCCGTGTTTTCTTAACATATAACACTATATCAGAGCAAGAGAAAACACGTGTCGTGATGCCACGCCGTGCAGGGATAACTATAGACGCTGAGGCAAGAACCTACTCCTGACACTTGACATGAAATTCTCAAGTTTATATTAAATAAAACATATTTTTAGTTAAGTTTGACGAATGTATCCCTCGGCTCGGTGGATCAACTAGTTCAAGGATGAATATGTAAACATACGTTGCAGAAAATACTTTATTTACATCTATTAATATCCTACAGGATCATGAAAATCAACATAGGACACTCATGATAAGCTATCTTTTGATTTAATATTAGTAGAAAAAGAGCTTTTACGTTCGTTAAAATATAATGAAATTTGATTTATAAGATGTCATGAGTATGTGATAAGAATAAGGATACCTTTAAAGCATGAAAATAACTAATCATGCAATCCTAACATAAAACCTTCCCAGAGAGCAAGTAAAACCAACAAATCAACTAGAAAATTAATTAGCGGCTAACAAGTAACTCAACATTCAACAAAATCTCCAGTGCGCATTGACAACCTGACATGAACCCACCAAAAAGCATGTATGTCTGAACTAAAAACAAAAGAACAAAAATACCTCACAATGATGAGGAAAGGACAACTACAACAGCTGCTGAACACCAGCAACTTCCAACCCTCGTTGCTCGATCGGCTACTACTCTGAGCCTGAGGCATTCAAAAGAAAAGAATGCCTTAGCAAGATAGTACAAGAGGCGATCAAAGATTAATAGTAGCAATATTCAACAGAGACAAAATGGTTACCGAACCATATATGAAAAGGTGCCCAAACATAGTAAATAAGTCATAAAATAATATGTATGATGAGTTCTCAAAGGTATAAGCATGAGAAGTTGCGCCAAGTGTGAAATGAAGCCATACTTCGATTCGATCTGCAAGTGTAAGCATAAATATACATGTTTACATAATACGAAAGGAAGAGACTTGACAGCTCTAAACACACGAATCATTAACACATGGCCAAAACGATATTGAGTCGGTGACACATTGTCCAACACGAACCGTGAGACCAAAAAACTTCTAAAGGCACTAGGGTGGTGGCCACATTATCCAACACAACCCAAGAGTCCAAACATCTCAAAAAGGCATTATGTTTGTGGCCACATTTTCAAACAGAACTCAACAATCCAAACATCTTAGAAAGGCATTGTGGTGGAGGCCACATTGTCCAACACAACCCAAAAGACCAAACAAAATTACCAACCACCATGTGTAATGATACACAAACCGACATCATGTTGGTGGTCCTTTATCCACTGCCAACTTAGCCACAAACATACATCTTGAACACCAATAAAACCCATGTCTAACCCCACGATTTCTCAACGATAAGGAGGAAGAAAAATCCCGAAAAATTACCCTAAGGTCAATACTCGACGAATTTACCACATTCGTCGAGAAAAATTCAAAGTCCATAACTATTCGTCGAGTATAACCGATGAATTGGCTTACCGTTACCTCGATACACGATGCATCGACACATAATCTTCAAAGTCCACGAGAAATTCGTTGATAATACTTGACGAATCTCCCTTACCTTAAGGCCAAACTTTGCGAAAAAGACTTAGGCTCTGTTTGTTTGGGCGTTTTGCTGCTCCGTTTTGGGTAAACGCCACCGGAAGGAGGGTAAACAAATGAACCTCCGGCGGCGTTTGCTCCATTTCCACCTGCCCGCCTTGAGAAATGCACCAAATAGCTCTGTTTGGAGCAGCCACCTCCCCCCTCCGATTCGAACACTATATTTCCACCCGCCAGATCGACCCGCCACCGCCGAACCAAATGAAGCCTTAACTCAACGAATTTACCTCACCCAATGCCAAGCTGAGTTAACTCAATACACTCGACGCCAATACAGTTATACTCAAAGCACTAGATGCTAAAATGTTATACTCAAAGCACTTGATGCCAATACAACTATACTCAAAGCACTCGACCATAAAAAAGCTATACTCAAAGAACTCGACGTCAAAGTAGTTTAACTCAACTCTCTCGATGCCAAAGGCATTACCAGGCAAAAAAGACTTAGCTTCTCATAAATACTCGACGCACTGGATGCCAAAGGCCCAACATTCGACATTAATGGCCAAACACTCGACACACTCGGCGCCAAAGGCCAAACACTCGACGCTCTCGACGCTCTCGACACCAAAGTATAATCACTCGATGAATTTGACTCCAAACTAGTTTCACTCAATGAACTCGATGCCAAGGCATAATCACACGACGCACTCAAAGCCTAAGGCTATTAACTCGATGAATTTGACTTAACCTATAGATACTCGACGAAAAAGACTTAACCTCTCAGGAATATTTGACGAATTTTAGTCAAACTCAGAAATTTGGGATACTCGGCGGAAATGGCTTACCATCACAGGAATATTCGACAAAACATAGGTCAGTCTCCTACACTACTTGGAGGATTCTGACCTAGACAAACCCTACAGTACTCATACCTTCTATGGAAGGAGGAAGAAAGAGGGAAGAAATGTAAAACGAACGAGAACATAGCAAGGGGAATAAATAACCACCTGCCTCAAGATCTTCATAAATCTAGTCAGGAGTGTTCCGCTCCAAGGATTGGCCGCAAGAACTCCTAGACAATGATTCCTGAAACTTTTCGGGGCAAACAAGAGTCAGGGTCAAAAACCCTAATGCCAAAAGTCCACGAAACGAGGAAAACTTACCCTACACGCGTCGATCTCGGTGAGTGCTTTACAAATCTACCCTCCGATGTTGATTTCGTGCTCCGAAACTCCTACAGGCGGAGGCCGAAGACCTGACAATGTGTGTCACCTACTTTCTCCTGCAAATCTGCCCGTCGCCTTGGAAGACACGATGAATATGGTTTTGCTTAAATGTATAAGCTTATATATGTATACAATATTATATTATTATTATTAGCTACACGCTGAAACAACCAGAAAACCCAAAACACCTCGGATTTCCACAAAATTCGCACAAAGGCTAAATACCGATGCTATAAAACCAACAACGAAGTCAAAATTAAGATTCAACACACCAAACTTGGGTTAAAAATCCCGTATGTCAAAATAAATATCAACCTACTAAAATCCATCGAGTCAAAAACTCGAATCCTGATGAGCAAAAATCACGCTCCCACAACAGTGTCTGCTAACTATACGACAATATAACACAATAACATCATTATTACGTCACTACAGGAATTTAAAATAAACATCGAAAAATCAGGGGCATTACAACCACTCCCCCTAAAAGAAAGTTCGTCTCGAAACTTGACACTGACTCGAATCCACTACATAGATAAAATAACCAAGGGTAATCGAATAAAATACTTACCAAAGAAACTAGGAGAACATATGAGGATGAGCCTCTCTCATAGCTGACTAAAACTCCCATGTTGCGTTCTCAATGTCTTGGTTTCTCCAAAGAACCTTGACTATGTGTATTATCTTCCTTCGCAACACCCGATCCTGAGTATATAGAATATGAACAAGCACCTAAACATAAGAAAAATTAGGTTGCAACTAGGGCCACAAATCGAGAACATGTCGGTCACTAAGCACACACTTCCACAACTGGCTCACATGGAACTCACCGTGCACACCAGGAAAATTAGCGGGCTAATCCAGCCTATAAGATGACACTCTAATGCGTTCAACTTCCTGGAAAGGTCCCAAATACCTGGGATCCAACTTGTGGTTCCTTCCAAACCTCTTAATGCCCCACATCGGAGATACTTTGAGAAAACCATGTCCCTAAATGCGAAATCTAGATAAAACCTTTGCCGATTAGCGTTCTTCTCATAACGTTACTCGGCTAAACAAAGCTTATCTCAAATATGCATCACAGAAGTATTCATCACTTCCAAAGCTTTTGGACCCAACAATGGACTTTCACCAACTTCAGCCCAAAATAAGGGGGGTTCGACAACGCCTCTCATACAAATCCTCAAAGGTGGCCGTCATCAAGCTCTCCTGATAACTATTATTATAAGTGAATTCTATCAATCTAAACCGCTCGTCCCACGCTCCTCCATGGTCGAAGATGTAGCATCTAATCATATCTTCCAAAATCTGATTAACTCTCTCCGTCTAACCATTCGTGTGCGGATGATAAGCGGTTGAATATCTGAGGTTGGTACCTAACTCTTCCTGTAAACTTTCAAAAAAAAAGATGTAAACCTAGAATCTCGATATGACATGATACTTACAGGTACTCCGTGCAATCTAATGACCTCTACCAAATACAACTCTGTCATCCTCTTCTTGGAGTAATCAATCTTGAACAGCATGAAGTGAGCAAACTTCGTCAATCTATCATCTATGACCCACACTGAATAGTGTCCTCAGGGAGATCTCAGCAAACTGGTAATAAAGTCCATAGAAATACTCTCCCACTTCCAACCTGGAATATCCAAGGGCGTCAGCTTGCCACCCAACCATCCATGATCTGTCTTAACTCGCTTGCAAGTAAAATACTCAGACATAAACATGGCTATATCATTCTTCATCCCATACTATCAAACGATCCATTTTAAATCATTATACATCCTTGTAGAACCAGGGTGTTAGGCAACGCTAGAACCATGAGCCTCACTACACAACTTCTCTCGAATATCCTCAACAGTGGGAACATAATACCTACTGCGGTACTTCAAAGTACCAGCTTCATCGATTGAAATGTCCAGTAATTCCCCTTTTTCATGTCTACAATGAATATGCTGCAAATCATGGTCGTCCTTCTGATCTAGACTTGTAAGCATAATCCATGAAGGTTCTGCCACTTCCAGGCTGCTTGGAGAATCACTACTCCAAACAAATCCCCATTAATAAAAACTCTTCCACCAAGGATTCTACAGAATGGTTAAAGATCTGCGCGATCGTCCCACTCAAGACATCGTCTACCACAATAGCTTTGGCCAGATGATATAGAATATCAACATCATAATCCGCGACAAACTCCAACCATCTACGCTAGCTCAAATTTAGCTCCTTTTTAGTGAACGTATACTTCAAGCTCTTATGGTTCGTGTAAATCTTGCACAACGCACCATACATCAAATGTCTCCACAGCTTCACGGCAAAAATCACTATTGCAAACTCCAAGTCATGAGTAGGGTAGTTCCTTTTAGGAATCTTGAACTGCCTCGATCCATATGCAATCACTTTTCCTTCTTTCATCAAGACACATACAAGCCTAACGTGCGATGCATCCATATAAATAACATACTCCACTCCTTTGGTAGGTAAAAACAACACTGGAGCAATTCATAATCTCTTTTTCAACTCCCGAAACGCTTCTTCGCACTTATCGCTCCACACAAAAGCTGTGTTCTCTGCTTAAGTTTAGTCAAAGACGTAGACAACACAGAGAATTCTTCCACAAACCTTCTATAATAACCTGCCAACCCTAGTAAACTTCTTATCTCTTTAGGTGTGGGAAGTCTTTTCCAATCCATAATAACGACTATATTCTCTGGATCAATAGAAATTACATCTATATTCACAACATGACCTAAAAAGGACACCTGAGGTAACCAAAACTCACACTTACTCAACTTTACATACAACTTATGTTCTCTTAAAGCAGACAGAATTAAACGTAAGTGCTGGGGATGCTCCTCAGCATTATGGGAATAAACCAGAACATCCTCAATATAAACTACCACAAATTGTTCAAAGAAATCTGTGAGCACTATATTCATCATTTCCATGAAGGCAGAGGGTGCATTTGTCAGTCTAAAGGACATCACCAAGAACTCAAAATATCCATGTCGAGAACGAAAAACAGTCCGCAGAACATCCGACTAACGGATTCTCAACTAATGGTAGCCCGAACAAAAGTCAATCTTCGAAAACACCGTACTACCATGCAACTGATCAAACAAATCATCTATCCGCGACAAGTGAGACCTGTTATGAATAGTCACCTTATTCAATTCCATATAATCAATGCACAGCCTCATTGATCCATTTTTCTTCTTAATAAACAAGCCGGGAACACCCCAAGGCAAAGAACTTGGCCTAATGAATCCACATTGCAACAACCTATCTGGCTGGGCATGCAACTCTTCCAACTCGTGCGGGGACATATGGTATGATGCCTTAGCAATAGGGCGAGTACCCGACTCCAAATCTATACCAAACTTCACATCTCTCTCAGGCGGAAGACGAGGATGACTATTTGGGAAAACATCAGGAAACTCTCGCGCCGTAGGAATATCCTCGACACGTGGCAGACCAACAACAACTTCCAAAACAAAAACCCAATAAGCATAACAATAGGAATCTGAAAGCTTCCGAGCACACACCGTAGAAATAATCGGGGAATCCTAGTGAGAAATTCCATACACACTCCTAGGGTGGTCATTGCCCATCTTGAAGTCCAAACGCATAACCTTGCATTGGATAACCGCATCATATCTGGACAACCAATCCATGCCCAGAATCACATCAAAGTCCTACAGGTCTAATACTTTTAGATCGGAAAAATCTACAAAATCGCCTAACAGAATAGGACAACTCTAGATACCCTGGTCTGACACCAGCGAGCCACCATAGGGAAACTTAAAGCAAAACGGATCGCCAACTTGATCTTGTGTCAGACGATGATGCTCTATGAAATTCCTAGCCACGAATGATTGGGTAGCACTAGAATCAAACAAAACATGCGCCCAATGATTTTTGACCTTAAACTTCCCTATAAAATCACATACGTAACTAATTGACCATTATCGAAATTAAAGCTACGAGCTAAGAACTAGGTTAGAATCTAACCTGAGATCACTTGGGTGGACGTCTGTGCTTCTTCCAAAGTCACCACATTCAGCTCGCCCTTCCCTTTATCGAAAAGCTGCAGCGGCGACAAGGCTTGCAGTGGAACTGGCTACAGCGGGGGCTGAGACCGCGGGCACATCAACTTAAAATAACCTTTCTGTCCACACTAGAAATAGAACTTATCCTTACTCCAACAATGTGAAACATTATTCCCCTTTCTCTTACACAAAGCACAAATCAAATCTCCTTTGGGAGTGTTCTAAATTGCATGCACTTACTGCTACTTTTGATCTCCCAACCTCTTGAAACACTTTTCAAATGGATGGCATGGCCATCCATTGAAACTACATGCCTCCTTCCTTCCTTTCTTCGAAGCACGGCCAAATTCCGGAGATCTTCCACCATCATCAGACTTTCTCTTGTCCTTTCTCATTTGCATGCCTCAATTCTTGGAATTATTTATAGCTTCGAACCTCACGGTAGCTTTTACTGCCTCCGCATAATTTTCAGACCCATATGTGCTAGACAACTACTGGATGTCACTACTAAGACCATCAAAAAAATGCTTTACTCGGCTTGCTTCAGAGGATACCAAATCCGGGGCAAACATGCTTGACTTGATGCACTCTATCTCATACTCACTGAATATGAGTTGTCTTTGGTTCAGATGCAAAAAATTGTTCATCAAATGGTCTTGCTCGACCGACGACATAAATCTCCTCAACAACAACTCATTGAAAAAGTCCCACGAGTACCCCTTTGTAAGGTTCTCTTTTTCCCTTAACCACCAGCTCTTCACAAGACCCTTCAACTGGTATACGGTGACCATCACTCTTTGGTCAACAGATATTCCTAACTACGAGAACATTTCCTTGGTCGCAATGATCCAGTCATCCAAAACCATAAAATCAACTATACCGTCATAGGTAGGAGGTTGTAATCGCTAAAAATGTGAAATGAAATTCATCTCTAGTGGCAGCAAAACTGGAGGCACCAACGGAGCAGGAGGAATAGGAAAGACTTGACCCACAGTAGGGTCTTGCACGCTAGGTTGTTGTCTTGAAACTACAGTCAACAATACATGAATTTGCGATTGCATCTCAACCATTTTCCTAGACAGAGCCTCATTGCTCAGCTGCAGCCCTTCAATCACAACCTCACTCTGCGCACCTGACAACTCGCACTTAGACTAGGGAGTCGATCTCATTACAACACGCTTAGGCAGCATCCTAATAATACAATGAACGTCAAATAAAAACCTAACTTAACGCTAGAAATACTCAACTTAGTTCAGTCCATACATGTATAGATACTTGCTCTTGCTGCTAACTTGCTCTGGGATTTTCATCAATGATGTCATGCTTAAACTTAGAATGATATACATCATCATATTGACTCATGTGCATAAACTATGAATGCGTGAATTCTTATTCTTTTCGGTTTAAATCCATGTGTGTATGTATGTCATCATGTAAATCTTAGCTTGCCACGTGTGCTAATGCCATGTTATGTTATGTGTTGGGTATTGTATCCACAATAACCCTGAATTGAAGAAGAGTCCAGTCAAGCTAAGATGAATTGAGTTTGTATTTCATGATATTTTCTAGTTATGTACTTGTAGATTTACTTTGCAAAGTACAAACCAATGTCAGTTTACAGTGGGTCTGTAAACACAGGACTACACAATGTAAACCTCATTCTGTATGCCATCATGTTGAATCACGTGTAATCTCTCCATTGGGGTGTACTTCTATCCCAAGTACATGAGAATGATCAAGGAAGGCCAAAGTCTAGGACCCATAAAATTGGAAATTTACCTAAGTAAAATTCAGCGAGTATGTTCAGTTATATACGTCTAATTCGTCGAGTATCCCATTGATACTCACCAAATTTATCGTGTATGCTTTCCGATACCCATTGAATTCGTAGTATATACATAGGTAAAATTAACAGAAAAGCGGAAAATTTGTGAAGGAAAATTCGTCGAGTATCACTGGCGATACTCGCCGAATTCACCGAGTATCACTGGTGATACTCGCCGAAATCGACGAGTATCCCAGGCGACACTCGCCGAATATGTCGAGCCGTATGTCGACCTCTCATGATTTTCTTCTAAGGCTTATTCGACGTATTTCGTTCCCTGGTTCGGCGAGTATCATATATGATACTGGACGAATCTCGTCGAAAAAGACGTAGGTCATTTTTCTGAAAAATTCTCTGGTTCGGGAATTTCGGCCAAGCACGGTGTTTTTTGGAAATCTTTTATAGACGTTATTTCGATTCTTCCTTTATATATATATATGATAGGATGATTTCGAAATGAAAAATCTCTCTCTTAGCCCTAATTAATTTCAATTTCAAAAGATTCCAAAAAGGAAGAACCCGTCGGCCGCGCATATGCACTTCGCAATTTTCTTTTGATCAGCCGCCGACATCATGCAATCTTCTTCCCCTACTTATTCAATTGGATCATTTCTTCTTTCAAGATTTATTCTGCTCCTGTATAAGTTGGTTGAAGATCCAAGGTCCATGATTCAAGAT
Organism: Platanthera guangdongensis; assembly: GCA_039583875.1. NCBI lineage: Eukaryota > Viridiplantae > Streptophyta > Magnoliopsida > Asparagales > Orchidaceae > Platanthera > Platanthera guangdongensis. The sequence goes on from CM077163.1 coordinate 97,639,406, forward strand.
TCAAAGATTTCAAGTTTCCGAGTTCTCCTATATTCAAGTTCAACCCTTTCAAGAATGTCGGATCAAGACTTGTAATCGTGTGTAATATTATAATATTGTTTTAAATATTATAGGAGATTTATCTCTAAGATTTGTAGATACGTTTGTGGATCGAGATTTGTAGATCTATTTGTGGATCGAGAGTTCTAGATCCGCTAGTGGATCGCGTTTGTAGATCCGATTTGTGGATCGAGTTATAGATTCAGTTGTGGATCGAGTTGTAGAAGAGTTTGTTCTCCGATATGTAGGAGTGTTGCTCCGAGTTGTAAGATTGTGATAATCTGAGAAAGGTGAAGTAGACGAATCTATCCCTTCATGGTAAATAGGCGAGGCGGGACAGTGGACGTACCCAATATGGGGAATCACTATAAATCTTTGTGTTTGTGTGCTTCAATTTTTAGATAATTTTTATTCCGCAAAAAGACACAACATCACCTATTCACCTTCATATACTTGATATAGGTAGACGCTAAATGTTAACCCCGAAATCAGCGATCCTTCCCAAGTCAGACAGCTCGCTCGTCATGGCCTGCCCCGGGTTCCTCCTGGAGGCCGTGATTCCCTAGGGAGGGAGGACAGAATTCTCTGTCTGCTCAGGCCGCGCGGCTTGCGCGGTCTCAGCGGTCTGACCGACCAGGCCGCGTGCTTTCCCTTAGTCGGCAGGGGCTGCGGGCTGCTCCTGCAGTCTGCCTCTGCAGGCCTCCCCACTTTTCAGCTTAACCGCAAGGTTGTCTTTGCAGGACTCTCTCTGCTGGACTCAACTACCTACCTACCCCAGGCTGCCAGCGGACTACCCGCCAAGACCAGCAGCAATGTCCCGTTCATCCCGTGCATGGCGGACTCGAAGTGCGATCGAGCCTTCCAGTCCGCCTTCACCGCTGAATGAAAGAAATTGTACCTAATCACCTAGAGGGGGGGGGGGTGAATAGGTGACTTTAATCTTTTTGAATTTTTAGGCAGACTTAATCACAACAGGCTGAATTAATCACAGCATTCACAGATCTTTACACTGCATACACAACATCAGTCACACACACAGAGTACACACAGTTTTATAGTGGTTCCCCAAGGTCTGGGTACATCCACTTTCCCCCTTCGCCTATCTAGTAGTGTACTAGATTCGGGCAAACTTCTCCACTATTCCTCAGATCCTCAGATCTTAGACTCAGAACCTCAAATAGGTTCCTACTGCTCAGAGTGATCCCACTCCTACAACTCAGGCACACAGCCCTACTACTCAGTCTTCACAAAGACCTACACTCAGCCACAAGGCCTACACTCAGAGAAATGAATCTCCTACACTCAGGCACACAGGCCCTACCACTCAGCCTTTATAATTTCAGGCTTACAACTCAGATCCCTAAGGATCCTACAAGAAATTAAAAATACAATGTATATACCTACAACTCAGAATAAGAGAGAAGAGTTGACAGGTTTCTGTTGGGTATTGTATCCACAATGTACCTGATTTGAAGAAGCCCCTGGACAAGCTAAGGTCAATAGACAATGTATTTGATAAAATCTCTCAAGTTGTGCTTGCAGTTATTCCACGCTAAGTGCACACCAATGTCAGGGTGCAGTAGGTCAATATACACGGGTCCGCACGACGTAATCCCTCGTTTAGCAGATCAGTGTGTTGGCCTACGTGTACTCTCTCTATTGGAGTGCACTTACTTTCAAGTACAGGACCGTGTTTATACAAGAGCAGACAAGGAGCAAGGATGGGTCAAGGAGCAGCTCTTGGGTGGAAAGACGAAAATTCGTCCAAGTACAATTCGACGAGAATCATTAGTGATTCTCGCCGATTCTTTCCGACTGCCTCAAAACGGTGCAGTAGGTCAATATACACGGGTCCGCACGACGTAATCCCTCGTTGAGCAGATCAGTGTGTTGGCCTACGTGTACTCTCTCTATTGGAGTGCACTTACTTTCAAGTACAGGACCGTGTTTATACAAGAGCAGACAAGGAGCAAGGATGGGTCAAGGAGCAGCTCTTGGGTGGAAAGACGAAAATTCGTCCAAGTACAATTCGACGAGAATCACTAGTGATTCTCGCCGAATCGTCGAGAATCATTAGTGATTCTCGCCGATTCTTTCCGACTGCCTCAAAACGGTGCCAAGTAAGATTCGGCGAGAATCACTAGTGATTCTCGCCGAACCCATCGCAGAGCAGATCCTGAATACCAAGTTATATTCGTTGAGAATCAAAAAGTGATTCGGCGAGAATCACTAGTGACTCTCGACGAATCATCGAGAATCACTAACTGATTCTCGCCGATTCGTCGAGAATCACCTGAGATTCTCGCCGATTTTTACTTGGCGATTTCTCTGGAAGCTGCTGGACCGGATTCTGCCGCTGGACTATTTTGAACCGGATTTCGGGATTCTTCTTGTGGGTCCCACAATGGTCAAATTGAAAGAATCTACAGTATATATATACAGGTATTTTGAACAGTAGGGATACACAGAAAAGAAGTCGAGCACGATCTAACCCTAAAATCGCGAATCTCCTCCGCCGCCGCCGTCGCCGCTCGCGCTAGTTGGTCGCCGCTGTTGATCGCGTGTCTTCCTGATCTCCGGCGACAGAAGCTTAGCCAAGCTTAGAGTCTCACGCGTCTATCCAGAGATCCCTTGTCTCTCGATTTGTTGATCGGGAAAAACTTCCCCGTCCGAATCGATCGAGACGACCGATCCTCGTGTGACCGTTGGTAGACCTAGCTAGCTTCGCTACGAAGTTTGGATCTCTAAAGAACAGCAGCCGCACATCGTCGTCGCCTCCGATCCCGTGAACCTAGCCGCCGCTCTTCTTGCCGCCGCCGGTTGCGGGGAGATCCTCTCCAAGAGAGACCAAGGTTGTGGACTCTTTGAAGACTTCAAGATCACGTCGTCAACGAAGAGGGACACCGTAGTCTCCTCACGTAGTTTGTATTTCTTGTACATTCTATTTTACTTTTGTTGTAAAGGAACGTTGGTTCCGTGTTGTAAGGGTTGGGTGCAACCCGGTTTGTGGGAGTGTTGACTACTACGTGTGGAAGGGTTCCTTCCGATAGTGCAGGGATTGGATTTCAATCCCGTTGGAGAAGAGACCGAGTCGTCCCTGGTTGGGAGATAGGTCGAAGGGGGAAAGTGGATGTACCCAAGTTGGGGAACCACTATAAATAGCTTGTGTACTCTGTTGTGCTGTGTTGTTTTATTTTCGTGTGCAGGTACAATTTAAATTCCGCAAAAGCGCTGCACGCCACCTATTCCCCCCCCCCCCCCCCCCCCCATAGGTGAACATAGTTGACACTAGGTGGACTTTCAAGTGGTATCAAAGCGAGGTTACTCATCAAATAGGTTAACACCTTGAGTTGAATCCTGCCCCTAGTGTCAAGAAGAAGACAAACATCTACTATGGACGGGCTCAAGTACACAGGCAAGATCCCAGTGTGCACTAGGCTCAACTTTCCTATCTGGAAGGAAAGGATCAGGTTCTACATGGAAGCAGTTGATCCTCGTCTCTTCATGATCGTGGAGGAAGGACCTTATGTCCCCACTAAGGCATCCACCATTGATCCTACCCAGAAAGTGCCAAAGAAACTTTCTGAAATGGACAAGGACGAGATGGTGCTAGTAGGACTTGACAAGAAGACGCGAAACATTCTAGTCAGCGCGGTTGATGACTCAATGATGCAAAACTTCAGCAACTGCAGGACAGCATAGGAGATTTGGCAGTGCCTGATCATCCTAATGGAGGGCACGGATGAAGTGAGGGATGATCGGAGATCCCTCCTGAACCAGAAATATGAGGCCTTCAGACAAGGGCCTAAGGAAGAGATCGGAGTCACCTACGAGAACTTCCTCAAGATTGTCAACGCCCTCAAAGGCTACGGAAGAGTGTTCACTAATGGTGAACTCAATGATAAATTCCTTAGGTCCCTTACTAAGGAATGGGACACAAAGATCTGCGCCATCAGAGAGTTTGGCAGACTAGCTGAAACTGATCCTCAAATTCTGTTTGGGAAGCTGATGTCTTATGAGCTTCAGCTGAACACCAGAAAAGCAGAAGAAGAAGCTGAGAGGGCGGCAGCCAAAGAAAAGACTGTGGCTCTAAAAGCCAGTCACTCCAGAAAAGGCAAGGGTGTGGTTTCATACCGTGCCAGGAAAAAGGATGAGGAGGAGGACTCCGAGCCATGCTCCTCCAGCTCAGAGCTGTCGGAGGAGGATTTCTCCCTCATCATTCGAGAGTTCAAGAAGTTCCTCAAGATGAGGAATCAAAGAAAGAGAGACGGCTCCTCCTCCAGGCATCAGAAGAAAAATTATTCTTCTGACAGGTATGCATCTAGACCTAACAAACATCGCTCCTCTGACATTATTTGCTTTGGATGCAATAAGCCAGGACACGTCGTGGCCGACTGCTATCAAGGCAAGAGAGAAAAAGGGAAAGAAGAGGAGCACAAATCCTCTAGAGATAAGAAGAAGGAGCGGAGGTACATCGCCAAAAGGCCAAAGACACTGAGTGAGTCTGATTCCTCAGACTCCAGTGATGATGCGGAAGCCTACTTCGGGCTGGTGAGCACCCCTAGCATTGATGGTGAGCAGATTGAAGGTTCTCATGTACGCCTAGCAATCGGTTATCCCGAGCCCTGATCTTTGGCAATGCTCGTCTAGCGATTAGTCTACTTTCTCCCCACGCATGACCGGATGATTCACCGTGATTCCATTTTTGAGTAATAATAAAATGTTGATACGCACTGTGAAAAATATAAACTATTTTGCATACTTAGAAATTTCTTCTATTATATTTTTACGCGTGCGAGCATGCAACTTCGCATGGTACTTCATATCGCAATTTCTTTGTTAACTAGTATTTTTCGCTAGATGATCTTTTAAATGTCTTATTAGCTGGAGGCAGCCTGTCTTCAGGTTGTACTCCTTCAGCTTCTTCAACTTGCTGCACCACTTGGTCTTCCTCTTCATCAGGTGTATCTAGTACTCCCCCTGGACAACAGCCACTATCATCCACTTGCTGTCTTGTAGTAGAACTTTCTTCAATAGTAAGCTTGTCCATCTTCTCAGTCACACCTGTGGAGCTGCAAATACTTCTAGACAATTCATTGTTAATGAGTCTAGCTTCATCAAATACTACATGTACTGATTCTTCTACAACTTGAGTAGTCAAATTGTAGACCCTATAAGCCTTACTGTTGTTGCTGTACCCAACAAAGATCCCCTCTTGGGATTTGGCAGCAAACTTGGTTAAGTAAGACTTACCATTGTTAAGTATATAATATTTACAACCAAAGATCCTGAAATAGGATATGTTTGGTTTTCTGCCTTTCGCAATCTCATACGGGGTCTTATTGTGACTTTTTGTGATAGTAGCCCTATTAATTACATGGCATGCAGTATTTACTGCCTCAGCCTAGAAATATTCTGGGAGAGATGTGTCACTTAATAGGGTTCTACCAGCCTCAATCAAGGTTCTATTTTTCCTTTCAGCAATGCCATTTTGCTGAGGTGTTCTTGGTGAAGAAAATTCCTGAAATATCCCAAACTCTTCACATAGCTTTGTCATACTGTCAGACTGGAATTCAGTACCATGGTCACTTCTTATTTTGACCACTGTACTGTCTAACTCATTCTGAATTTGTTTGACAAAACTATAAAAGATACTAGGTGTTTCAGATTTCTGTCTAAGGAAGAACACCCAGGAAAACCTTGAGTAGTCATCTACAACCACAAGTGTGTAGGCCTTCCTACCTAGGCTGTGAACTAGCATAGGACCAAAGAGATCCATATGTAAGATGTATAAACACCTCACATCATCTTTGTTCTCAATGCTATTAAAGGTGGATTTGGTCTGCTTGCCCTTTTGACAAGCTGAGCATATCCCATCTTTAATACACTTAACCTGAGGACCATTCCTCACTAACTCTTTACTATAGAGTTGGCAAATTGTCTTGTAGTTGAGATGGGCTAGCCTCTTGTGCCATTTGACACAATGAGAGACTTTCTCATCAGCTATAAGACACACAGGAGAAACATTGTTCTCACACATAATGTCTAGACAATAGACATTTCTCTTCCTATAACCTGTCAGAATGATCTTTTGATCATTTGACCTCCTGATATGACAACCATCTTTGACAAATGAGATGTCATATCCTAAATCACTCAGCTGACTTATACTAATAAGGTTGTGTTTCAAGCCTTTAACATAAGCCACTTGAGTAACTATTATAAAGTTGCTAAAAATGTTACCAAAACCTTTGATGATTCCTTTTTCAGAACCACCAAAGGTGACTTTAGGACCATCCTTGATTGGTGTGTAGTCCTTTAGCAATCCCCTAGTTCCAGTCATGTGCCTGGAACATCCACTGTCCAAGTACCATATTGGGGCATGGCCACTTGGACTCACTAGCAAAACAGATTAGTTAACCTTAGAACCCAAAGAATTCATGGGTCCTTGGTGCTGGTTAGTTTGCCTCTTAACAAAAATACCTGTAGCTTTTCTAGCAGGCAGATTGCTACTCACTTTGGCACTTGAATTATGCCAACATTCTATGGCAAAGTGGCCTACCTTGCCACAACACCAGCACTCAAATCTGTTGTATCTTTGCTTAGGTACAACCCTAGCTGTTTTATCTACAGCAGACTTGTTGAGTACTGGGGCTTTGCCCTTAGACTTGGACTGAACAGTCCTGGCAGGTTTAGTAAACCCCAATCCAGTTTTACCTTTTTGAGAAATGAACTCGTCTATAAAAGGTAGAACAAACTTTGGTTTAGAAAACCTTGCAACTATATCTCTCTCTTTCTGAAGACTAATCTCCAGATTTCTGATTTGATCATTTTTAAATGTTATAGTCCCCATCTGAATAACAGTTATGTTCTTCAGCCTGGCTATTTCATTTAATTTTTTATCAATCAACTTATCAAAATCTGTTGCAGCCACTTTGAGATTAGCAATCTCCTTAGCCTGACTCTTGGTCAAGGATTTGCTTTTATTCAAAGCTTGCAACACTACTCTATATTCATCAATTAATTGATGAATGTCTCCTTCAGATTCAGATTCACTCTCATCACTTGATGTTGATGAATCTGATTCTGATGCAGTACTAGAAATTGAACTAACTGAACAATTTTGTACCTGACTTGCTCCAGGCTGATCCTAGATTTTGTCTCCTTCTGACAAGGCCATGAGTCCCTGGCACTGATTGTCCTCTTGCTCATATATAGAGTTCATTAAATGTATGAACTCTTCTTCCTCTTCTTCATCAAACAGTCCAATGTAAGCTTCAGCTTCTGAATCAGTTTCTGAAGAAGACATATCTGACAGACTTTTGTCCTTCTTTGCAACAAAGGACCTTTCCTTTTTGCCCTTGATCTGAGTCTTCTTCTTATCAGTTGACTCTTTCCTTTTCTCTGGACAGTCAGCAACAACACGTCCTTGTCTGTTACAACAATAACAAACTATCTTTGAAGATGTACTTCTACTTGACTTGGGCTTTCTCCTGTCATTCTTTGATGACTTCTGTGAAGTGGATGGCTTAGACCTCCACTGTTTCTTCTTTAGGAACTTCTGAAAATGTCTTGTGAAAGTTAAAAAGTCCTCATCACTCTCACTATTTTCAGAATTCTTACTTTCTGACTTATCTGTCTCAGTCTCAGCAACTTTTGGGGGTGGAGATGGAGACTTACTTTTATATTTCTTGGTAGCTTCTGTCTTGAATTCCACAGCTCTTTCTTTATGCTCAATTCTTGTAGTCTTCTCTTCCTCTTTCCTAACCATTAGCTACATTTCATAGGATAACAGCTTTCCAAACAATGTTGGAGGAGGAATATCTGCTAACTTGGCCATTTCCCTTATGACACAAATCTTAGTATCTCAGTCTTTAGTTAGGGATCTCAAGAACTTATCATTCAGCTCATAGTTGCTGAATTCTCTTCCATAAGACATCAACTCATTGACAATCCTATAGAATTTCTTGTAGCATTCTGTTATACTATCAGTCCTGTCTTGTCTGAAACTTTCATACTCCCGATTTAGTAAAGACTTTCTGTCCTGTCTAACTTCTTCAGAGCCCTCCATGTACACTATCAGTGTGTCCCACATTTCCTTTGATGTTTTACAGTGAATCAAGTTCTGGAATGTGGCATCATCTATTGCACTCACAATAATATTCTGGGCCCTCTTGTCCATAGTGGACCAGAATAATCTCATCTTTAGTCATCTCTGAAAAGTCCTTAGGAGTTTTCTGATTTGCATCCAGGACTGATACTTTCATAGGCACATATGACCCTTCTTTGACTGTGATATAGATTCTAGGGTCAGAGGCTTCCATAAATAGTCTAACCCTTTATTTCCAGATGCCAAAAATCTCCTTTCTATAGATTGGTAACTTCATGGATGTAAGTTCTTTGTGATTCTCTGTGGAACCCATTTTCTTGATTTTCTTGATTCTGCACTTGAGTATACTGAATCTGCCAACAGGATCTTTTACTCATACTGTTATGTCCTTTTTGAGTAACATCCCTCTGATACCACTTGAAAGAAATTGTACCTAATCACCTAGAGGGGGGGGGGGTGAATAGGTGACTTTAATCTTTTTGAATTTTTAGGCAGACTTAATCACAACAGGCTGAATTAATCACAGCATTCACAGATCTTTACACAGCATACACAGCATCAGTCACACACACAGAGTACACACAGTTTTATAGTAGTTCCCCAAGGTCTGGGTACATCCACTTTCCCCCTTCGCCTATCTAGTAGTGTACTAGATTCGGCCAAACTTCTCCACTATTCCTCAGATCCTCAGATCTTACACTCAGAACCCCAAATAGGTTCCTACTGCTCAGAGTGATTTCACTCCTACAACTCAGGCACACAGCCCTACCACTCAGTCTTCACAAAGACCTACACTCAGCCACAAGGCCTACACTCAGAGAAATGAATCTCCTACACTCAGCCACACAAGCCCTACCACTCAACCTTTATAATTTCAGGCTTACAACTCAGATCCCTAAGGATCCTACAAGAAATTAAAAATACAATGTATATACCTACAACTCAGAATAAGAGAGAAGAGTTGACAGGTTTCTTGATGAGTTCTTGGAAGAACTTTGCTGAGATCAACCTCCCTTGGCTTCCTTCAAAGCTTCTTGAATTTTGAACACAATAGGGTTGAGTCTCAATGCAGCTGATCTTCAATCACTGCTAACTTAAGAATCAGAACTCATTCTGAAACTTTTCTTCACAGCCTGGTTCAACATCTGTCTTCTTGGAAGGAGCTCTCTCTCTCCAACTTCTTAGATCTTCACTTGAAGGTCTTCTTCTAGTTGTGTTGTACTTCAATGATTCATTGATCTCCAACTCTTTGATGTGTTGATCATCTTCTGCTGTTGATAGAATAAGCCTTTATATAGACTTTCTTCATGGTGACTGGCTGATCCGGTTCCTAACAGCTTTCTGACAGCTCTGACAGTTGTAGTAGACCGGCTGGGATGGCAGCTGTCAAGTCATCCAGTCACTTCTTGAATTTTCTGTAACTGTCTGACAGTGTCGAGACAGTCTGTCGTTAAGTGTCGACACTAATATACTAAGTGTCGACACAAGTAGACTAAGTGTCGACACTAGCCTTCATGGTGTCGACACAACTCCTTGTGTTGTAGAAATTACTTCTCGACACTGCTTCTTCAGAATGTGTCGACACTGATCCTGTGTGTCGACACAAGTCCATCTTCTTGAATACTTAGTTGATTTCTTATAAGTGTCGATACAACTCCTTTGTGTCGACACATCTTCTTGTGTTGAACTTGTTAAGTGTCGACACATCTTCTTGTGTTGAACTTGTTAAGTGTCGACACATCTTCTTGGTGTCGACACATGCCTTCTGTGTTGAACCTTTTGCTGAGTGTCGACACATCTCCTTTGTGTAGACACTTGTACTTAAATTTTATTGCAATTTGCTGAGTGTTGACACAACCTCCAAGTATCGACACTTTCTTCATGTGTTGAGACTTTGGCTGAGTGTCGACACATCTCCTTTGTGTCGACACTTGTACTTGGAATTTGTTGAACTTTTGCTAAGTGTCGACACAGCCTCCTAGTGTCGACACTTGTACTTGAACTTTGTTGAAGTATTGCTGAATATCGACACAGCATCCAAGTGTCGACACTTTCTGAAGTCGACAAAGTTCCTCTGGGTGTCGACACTGCTTCTAAGTGTCGACACTGATTCTTTAGACATTTCTTCATTGTGTGTCGATACTGCCTGTATGTGTCGACACTTATCTTCTGGTGTCGACTCTGCATTCCTGGTGGCGACACAACTACTCCAAGTGTCGACACAACTTCTCTGGGTGTCGACACAAGTCTTCTTAAGTGTCGACACTTTTCTTCTGGGTGTCGACACATGGACTTAGAAACTTTTCAGCTTTCCCTGCAATTACTTAACCTGCACAAGGTAACTCAAAATACATCAAATACATTTTGATGTATATCATTGAGTAGGGTGAGGCTTCTTCAAATCAGGTACATTTATTCCAATGTACCCAACACTGAACCCCAACAGCAACGACTAGGCTCCATCTCCAATATAAGCGGACTCAGCTTTGCAACAACCGCGGACTTGGTGGACTTGGCGAACTCTCTTTGCAGTCCGCCTTTCCTTAGCCAGCGCCAGCTTCTCGACATAAGCAGGGTCAACTCCTCCTCAGTCCGCGGCCTTGGCGCGGACTCAGTCAGCAGTAGCAGACTCCTTCCAGCCCACCGGGCAGTAGATCTTCCAGAAGACAGTCCCAGTCCGCATAACCTCGTGCGGACTCGGGGGACTCCGCTGTCACTCTCCTGCTCGCACCCCTTACAGCTCGTTCAGTCCAGTAGTGGCAGACTCAGTAGATTCTCCTTGCGATCTGCCGCTTGGCCTCCAGCATCCGCCACCCCAGCAGTAGGCAGACAGTCCTAGCTCAGCAGTGACGGACTCCGCAAACCCGCATCGCAGTCCGCCAGTAAGTCTCCCATTTCGCCGTCAGCAGCACCGGCTTCAGTACCAAGCCCAAGTTCGCACGGCCTATTGCGGGCTCGGCAGACTCCGTCTCTATCTCAGTCAAGTTACCGTTTCATCGGGGGTAACGTCACCGCAAGTCGTTACCTCCTCGAGCCTATAAATAGACCCCCATGCCTCTCACATGAGGGGGATCATCGCCAAAGTGCTCACGCTCAAAGTCAGCCAGCAAGCCATCCTCCTGCGGACTCCATTTCTCAGTCCGCACCCCTTCTCTCTGCTTAGTCGCGCGGCCTGCCGGCCTTTGTTCTCCAGTCCGCGCAGTCTCCTCTTTCCCTTAACCGCGCGGCCTACCGAATACGCTCTTCAGTCTGCGCGGCCTCCTCTGGCATTCTTCTTCCTTAGCCCCCAGCTTCCTTCTTGTACCCTTTACTGCTTTCTTGAAAGGTGTATTAGCAAGTTGTAAATCTCGCTATTAAACAAAGAAAAGCCCGTCACAAGAGTGCTATTTAAGCCACGGCGGGCAAAGTCTTCTGTTGCCGCTACTAACGGCCCTCTCTCTCTCCCTTCTTCCTAGCTTAACTCAGCTCCCTCGGCACCCGACCTGCAAACTCAACCGTCCAAGTACCCGTCTGCTTGACAGCCCCGGATCAACCTCCTTTTCTCATTAGCCTTCCCGGCTGCTCTAAGCTCCCTCTTCTCTATCCCCGCAACTTCTTGACAAGCATTTGCTCCACTCTCGAGCACTCAGAAGCTTCCTTCATTCCTCTTCCCCCGCAACCTTCATCCTTCTTCATCTCCTAGCTTGTGAGATCGAACACCCCCTCCGTGTTAACTAGGCAGTGCCGTTTTCGCTCATCAATAGTTAACACGTGACCTTCAGATCCGAACAGACGGTGAACAACGACAGTTACCCTTGTCAGATCGTCAACCAGCCGAGAACTTTGCTCCAAGTCATAGAGATGATTCTCTCTGGGAGGCCTTTGAACAATCGCGTCGTGAGAATGCTCAGCAGTTCCAAGCAATCAAGCAAATGATCGCTATGATCACGCTGCGGGTAGACTCTCAACCGGCAATAGCTCCAGTTGCTTCAGCTGATCCGATCAATCTAGCCCCAACAGTGGATCATCAGCAAGCTTGTCCTCCAGCTTGCCCGCCGTTCTATCCTCCTTATATAACAACCTTCCCGCAAGGGCCAGTGGCTCCTCTGCGACCTCAAGATCAAGAGTTTGCTGCTCGCCAAAACTTCTTCCGGGAAGAAGCCCGGTGAATCCTTGCTCGACTTCTCACCTTTCAGGGAAGTCATCCTTACCCTGCTGCTCTTGCATTTGCTCCTCCTGCAGCAACTTTTCCCTTTTACCTTGCTGCTCCTTTTGCAGCTGTAGCTTATGCTCCTTTTTATCCTTATGCGGTAGGAGAACTGGAAGACAATTTGCCACTTACAGAGAATGTTCTTCATGAACCAAATCCAGCAAATTTCAGAGAACACGGGTTACCAATCTACACCGGAGAGACTGATCCAGTGAAGCATCTTCAAGCCTTCGAATTAGCCGTTGCTCTCAAAAACCTTTCAGATGTAACCAAATGAAAGCTCCTTGTAATAACTTGTGATGGGCAAGTGAGGGACTGGTTCTATGGTCTTCGCCCTCACTCCATCACCTCCTTTGTTGATCTGTGAAGGGAGTTCTTGCTCAGATTCTCTACCTCAATCAAGAGAAAGGGAGGTCCTGAAGCCCTCTTTGAGATCAAGATGCACAATAATGAAACTTGGTCTAAGTTCGTTGATCGTTTCCAAAGAGAAATCTTGGACATTGAGATTGTTAGCCAAGAAATGTACCGAGTGGCTCTTATCCACGGTCTCCGTGAAGGGCCTCTCAAGTTTGAAGCCAATGTCCGTGCACCAAGAACATACCAAGAGTTGATTGCCTTAGCCAACTCATACATCCGAGGCAAAAAAAGCAACCCAGGCTTCGTCTCCAAGCTCATATTAGAGAAAGATCCTTTTCACAAACAGCCTTCGAGGTCTCCTCAAAATGATTTCCCAACTCATTCAAGGAAAGGAAAAAGGTTTCAGCGCCATTGATACCCTTTCCTGAGCCATGATCGTGCTCAAGATTCATTGCTACCGCTAGCTTCTTCTCAAACAGCTGCAGTATGCCATCAGCATGATGATGACTTGCATGAGTCTGAACTAGATGAAGCCGTGCTAGAAGTAAGTCAGATCATGAAGGATAGGGCTAGCTACAAAAAGCCTTACCGACCAGCCGATCAAAGTTCTAGAGATTCAGAGCCTTACTGTGAATTCAACAAAGAGCCAGGTCACATGACTGATAACTGCCGAGCACTCTGCCAGCTTGTGCAAAGGATGTTGCGCAGGGTAAGATGTGTGACCTGCTTCCCAAAGAATATCGCCCTGATCCAGCAACCTCAAAGGGAAAATAAGTTGCAGACGTTCCTTGCTCCTCAAAAGGAGTGAGCCTAATCGAAGAACCCACTCACCTCGTTGTTAACAAAACTATCGAATTCTTCGATACCGATGATGAGGGTGTGCTTGGAAGGCTATTCTAAACTGGAAAAGGACTTCATAGTGCTTTAGTTTCTTCACAACCATGATGGGTTATCTCCGCTCTTACCCTTGCAAACATTCTCTTTACAAAACACTTCTCAGTGTTCAATCTTGCTTTTCAACAAAGCTTTTATCATGGATCCCATACTTACACAGTTCCCTTCTTGTATTGCTTCCTCCTCTATTCTCTCTTCCCCAAGAGATCACTGAGCTGCAGAGATGTCACCGAGTCTTGTTATAGGCCCCCTTGGGATTGGATACCGGCATAAGACCATAGTGACCACATATCGCGGCGAGATTTCGCATATGTGTGTAGTGGGGGCTATCTAACTCTCATGCGGAGGAATACTAGACTTTGGATCCTAGTCGGCATCTAACACAGAGTGCGTTCTAGGGAGGCCCCATATGTTAGCTCTGCTGTGCTCTGTTAGGATACATTACAGTTACGGTGATCTTTGCTTGACAAGCAATGACGACTTCGATCATCTCACGACTATGATGGTCGAGCATTCTCTAGTGCTTCCAATCCATGCTTTCCCGGGGTCCTCGACTCCACTGATCAATCCACAGACAAGCTATAGGCCTCTTACCGCAACCAGTCTCATTGATCAGTGATGTAGTAACCTGAAGCATGTGATCAGTGCCTCTAGCGATCCTTCTCAGGATTTCCCTTGCTTTCCTCCTTTGTGCCATCCTAGAGGATGTGCGGCCAGCCTGCTTTGAGTAGGATTATACTCGGGATGATTATTCTAAGTCAAGCGATGCATAAGGCCCACGGGTGATCTCCTGTGGCTGCATCCAGTCCTTCTTAGTCATCTCCAAGTATAGACCTCTTTTTTGTCAACTGCATTCTTTCATAGGTGAACAGGTTAATCCGACCTATCAAAAGGATTTCCAGCATTCACTTTGCTTATGCTCATCTTATATGCATTGCCTGCTCAAAGCTCTACCAGGATGTATCTGGCATTTCCTCTACTATTTGGTCATATCGACCTTATCTTATCAACAGTTAAAACTTACAAGTCTTCTCCCAGGTACTTGCAAGCTTTTTTCGTATATTGTCTACTTATAACTCTTCTCTTTGTAGAAATCAGCAGACACTGCAAGCCTCATCTAGGTACTTGCAATTTAATTCATTATTCTATGTCTACGGTTCACTCATTTCTTTGCAGTGATTAGCAGACACTTGCAAGCCTCATCCAGGTACTTGCAATTTAATTCATTATTCTACGTCTGCGGCTCACTCTTTTCTTTGCAGTAGTTAGCAAACACCTGCAAGACTCATCCAAGTACTTGCAGTTTAATTCATTATTCTATGTCTGCTGCTCACTCTTTTCTTTATAGAGATCGGCAGACCCTTGCAAGTTTCTTCATAGGTACTTGCGAGTTACTTTCATATACTGCGCCTACCTTTAACTCTTCTTTTACAGAGACCAGCAGATACCTGCAAGTTGCCTTCAGGTATTTGTAGCTTTCTCTACTCCTGAATTTCTTTCTAAACCTCACTTTTGCAGAAACCAGCAAAGACTTGCAAGTTCCTTCCAGGTACTTGCAGCTCATTTTTCCTTCTTGTATACTCTTCATCATTCCTTTTTTGCCGAGGATAACAGGTGCTTCCAAGCCTCCATCAGGTACTTGCAAGTTATTATGCTTCTATGTTTTCCTCTCACTTTCATTTTGCAGAAATTAGTGGAAGACACATCTTCTTCATTTTACAAAGGCAAACTCAGGTACGCATAAGATATAGAATAACTTATGTGTAACTGAGATATAGAATAACACCGCCGCTCCCTTCTCCAACCGCAGCAACCGCCCGCAGGAAGCCCTCATCCGCCGGCTCCTCCCTGCGTCCCTGCTCCTGCAGCCACCACCGCCAGCAGGAAAGTTAGGAAAGTTGCCTACCCTAACTTTCCTCTTGCAGGAAAATAGACAGGCAGCACCAAACTCCTACGGAGAGGCTTCAGGTTCCATCTCTCCTTGCCCCCTTCTCTTTCCATTGGGGTGGATCACGATTTTTGTGGGTCTCCAACTTTTTCGAAGTTCTATCCGGAACTTAAAAAAGTGTGGGGATTATGTTAACCCCGAAATCGGCGATCCTTCCCAAGTCAATCAACTCGCTCGTCACGGCCTGTCCCGGGTTCCTTCTGGAGGCCGTGATTCCCTAGGAAGGGCGGACAGAATTCTCTGTCTGCTTAGGCCGCGCGGCTTGCGTGGTCTCAGCGGTCTGACCGACCAGGCCGCACGCCTTCTCTTGGTCGGCATGGGCTGCGGGCTGCTCCTGTAGTCTACCTCTATAGGCCGCCCGCCTTTTCAGCTTAACCGCAAGGTTGTATCTGCAGGACTCTCTCTGCTGGACTCAATAACCAAATTACCCCAGGCTGCCAGCCGGCTACCCGCCAAGACCAGCAACAATTTCCCGTTCATCGCGAGCTCGGCGGACTCGAAGTGCGATCGAGACTTCCAGTCCGCCTTCACCCTGAACCCCAACAACAATAGCCAGGCTCCATCTCCAACGTAAGTGGACTCAGCTTTGCAACAACCGCGCACTCGGCGGACTTGGTGAACTCTCTTTGCAGTCCGCCTTTCCTTAGCCAGTGCCAGCTTCTCGATATCAGCAGGGTCAACTCCTCCTCAGTCCGCGGCCTTGGCACGGACTCAGTGAGTAGTAGCGGACTCCTTCCAGCCCGTCGGGCAGCAGATCTTCCAGAAGACAGTCCCAGTCCGCATAACCTCGTGCAGACTCGGCGGACTCCACGATCACTCTCGTGCTCGCACCCCTTACAGCTCGTTCAGTCCAGTAGCGACAGACTCAGCGGATTCTCCTTGCGGTCCGCTGCTTGGCCTCCAGCATCCGCCACCCCAGCAGTAGGCAGACAGTCCCAGCTCAGCAGTGACGGACTCCGCAAACCCGCATCGTAGTCTGCCACTAAGTCTCCCATTTTGCCGTCAGCAGCACCGACTTCAGTACCAAGCCCCAGTCCACGCGGCCTATTGCAGGCTCGGCGGACTCCGTCTCCATCTCGCTCAAGTTACCGTCTCACCGGGGGTAACGTCACCGCAAGCCGTTACCTCCTCGGGCCTATAAATAGACCTCCATACCTCTCATATGAGGGGGATCATCGCCAAAGTACTCGCGCTCAAAGTCATCCAACAAGCCCTCCTCATGTGGAATCCGTTTCTCAGTCCGCACCCCTTCTCTCTACTTAGTCGCGCGGCTTGCCGGCCTCTGTTCTCCAGTCCGCACGGTCTCCTCTTTCCCTTAACTGCGCGACCTGCCGACTACGCTCTTCAGTCCCCGCAGCCTCCTCTGGCATTCTTCTTCCTTAGCCGTCAGCTTCCTTCTTGTACCCTTTAATGCTTTCTTGAAAGGTGTATTAGCAAGTTGTAACTCTCTCTATTAATCAATGAAAAGCCCGTCGCAAGAGTGGCATTTAAGCCGCGGAGGGCGAAGTCTGCTGTTGCTGCTACTAGCGGCCCTCTCTCTCTCCCTTCTTTCTAGCTCTGCTCAGCTCCCTCGGCAACCAACCTGCAAACACAACCGTCCAAGTACCCGTCTGCCCTACAACCCCTGATCAACCTCCTTTTCTCATCAGCCTTCCCGGCTGCTCTCAGCGCCCTCTCCTCTATCCCCGCAACTTCTTGACAAGCATTTGCTCCACTCTCGAGCACTCAAAAGCTTCCTTCATTCCTCTTCCCCCTCAACCTTCATCCTTCTTCCTCTCCTAGCCTGTGAGATCGAACACCCCCTCCGTGTTAACTAGGCGGTGCCGTTTTCGCTCATCAACACTAAATACTTTTAATTGCTATCACAGGGGCATTTTGGTTGATAAGGTTAAAACCTTGATCAAGATCCCTGATCTAGTGTTTAGTGATTCTGCATATTCACCATGGATCGAAGCAAATATATGTCATTTATGAAGCTACCGTTGTGCACCAAAGAAACCTTTCCCATGTATAAAGAACGAGTATGGTTTTCATGGACATTGTTGATCCAAGGATTTTTCAGATACTCCAGTAGACACAATCCCCAGGTTTTCTCATTTCTAAATTCCTTGACTATGTTTACTTTTTAAATAAAGCTTTATACGGGTTAAAGCAAGCTCCCCGAGCATGGTATGAGACATTGTCTAGCTTTCTTATTTAAAACAAGTTCACAAGGGGATAGATAGACAAGACATTATTTCTTAGGGAAGTTAAAGGCAAGATTCTGCTAGTGTAAATTTGTGTACGATATTATTTTTGGTTCTACGGAAGACAACCTTTGCAAGATGTTTTCCATACTTATGCAAGGTAAGTTTGAGATGAGCAGTATGAGAGAGCTGAATTATTTCTTAGGACTTCAGGTGAAGCAATCTGAAAATGGAATTTTCATCTCTCAGACGAAGTTCACCAAAGAGCTTCTTAAGAAATTCGGAATGGAGAGTGCATCCTCCTTAAGGACTCCAATGGGTTCACCTGTGTCTCTGGACAAGGATGAGAAAGGGAAACCTTTTGATGAAACCAAGTACAGAAGCATAATTGGATCCTTGCACAAACTTACTGTCAGTAGACCCGATATAATGTTTTCAACATGTGTCTGCGCTAGATATCAGGTGAACACTAAGGAATCTCATTACTTCACCGTAAAGTGAATTTTAAGATACCTTAAGGGCACACCTAATATTGGCTTATGGTACCCAAAAAGTAATGTTGTCGAGCTAATTGGCTTATCAGATGCTGATTTTGCAGGTAGCAGGGATGATAAAAAAACACTTCCGGGACGTGCCAATTCCTCGGAAGACGGCTTATTTCATGGTGCAGTAACATGCAGAATTATGTGGCAACATCTACTGCCAAGTCAGAGTATATCTCTGCGTGTATTTGTTGCACACAACTTCTATGGATCAGAAATCAACTTGAAGATAATAATTTGTAGTTCAGAGAAATTATGATGTATTGTGACTCATCCAATGCAATTGTAGTGGCAAACAATCTAGTTTCCCAGAGCAGGACCCAGCACATCGAGGTGCGCTACCATTTCATCTGGGAGCATGTGGAGAACAAGGACATAACCCTCAGCTATACCCCGATGGACAGGCAAGTTGCAGATATTTTTACAAAGCCGTTGGACGACACCAAGTTCTCATTTTTCAAAATGGAACTAGGTATGCTAAACAAAGACTCATGAAGAAGGTCAAGAAAGCAGCAATTATCTCAGGTTCTACTTCAACAAAGCACGAATTTTGCACGAGGAAATTTGGTGAATTAGGGCAAAATTTCAAATGTCTTTATTTGATCCGAAGAATCAACGACCAAAATTGAGGTACACGCCTTCATAAGTGCAATTTAAAAATTGTATATATAGAGAGAGAGAGAGTGAGGGAGGGAGGGCACACTCACGAAACTCGCCGAATCGCCGACACACCCCGAATTCACAGAACTCGCCAAATTCGTTAATCCTGTCCCTTGAGTTTCCAACTCTCACTGAAATCTGCAGATTCGCCCAGTTCCTCCCATGTCCTAGTTTCGCTGTTCTTAGCCATCGACTGGGGAAGTGATTGTCGGTGTGCCATACATTCAGATTCACGCTTGCTGACTCCACTCTCTACCGCTGACTCCAATCCACTCTTGTCGACAATAAGTGCAGCTTACTGTCGCCGTTTCTTTAGTATAGTGCAGTGGTCTGGATTCTTGCCGCCATCCAGCAATTTGTCAGCACAGTGCAATGTAGTGTTCCAGATTTACAGAAGCTTTAGTTTTCAGAAACTTTGTTCCTCAGCGATTCAACCTTTTTTCAGAAGTTTTCTTTCCAGATTTCAGTTCTCCTGTGTTTTAATGGCTCCTAGAAGCACCAGTGTCTTGCTAGGGGTAGGTGAGTTGGTCAGCATAAGGTTTGCTCATGCATCAGATGAATTCAGGAATATTATTCTCATGCTAGATACAACTAGACTCTCCTTTATCCTCTAACACCCCTATAAGGAGCTGGACAAGGAAGTTTTATTCTTTTTCCATAATGCGAAACTACACCACGAATACTCAGTGATAAAGAGCAAAGTTCAGCAATTCAAAGTGAAAGTGAAAGCCTCACTACTGTCTAGGTACTTGCGGCTTCTAATCTATGATCATGCCGACTACCTAGAGGTGGTTGATTTTGCCAGAACCTTATCTTTTTGTGTCCTGCCCAGAGGCACCAAGACCATCAAGCGAAAGGGGATGAACGATGAAGGAAAACTCATGTCTGGCATCGTTTGGAAAGTACTGATTTACAAGAATAGATCCGATTATTTCCTTTTCTACAGACATGTTCAAGATCGTAGTCGCAATCGTTTGTAGGAAGAGCTTGGATTGGGGAGCTTTGTTGTTTAATAGTATAATGGATAGTCTACACACTCCCAACTTTTGGAAGATTATTAGCCTATACCTGTATAATGCCCCGAAACTCAAAAGAGCGACGGGTGACGAATTTATACCAAATTTGGATTTTTGCAAGGGTACATGATGGTTAAAACTCCAAAATTATTAACGGTCACGCGGCGACCCGGCGGTTTTATTTGAGAAAAAGGCGGAAGTGAATTTATTTAAGAAAACGGGGCGCGCGTATTTATTTATTTTGGATATAAAAAGGTGTGATCGAGTTTTAACGAAAGGAGGCAAGTGCACCTATCGTGAGTAGTACAGGATATTCCGGGTGGAATATCGAGGTCGTATTGTTCTCGGGTCCGGTTCGATTATTTCTACTCTTCCCTGGAGGGGACTATTATTTTACCGATAATTATCTTGTCGGGATATTTTATATATAATAAAAAGCAGAAAATGGCAGAAAGAAAAAATGAAAGCATGAAGGTGGTGCCGATGAAGAGCTTAGCTCGATGGCACCGAAAAAACAATTGGACTAAAATAGACTTTAAATAAAAAGAGCTCCTAAATTTCTAATTAATTAAGGCGGAGACTTGGCCGTGGAGGTTCCACTAAAATGAGCTCACCTAGCTATAGGGCTATCGCTCACCTGAACGCTAAGACTATTCGACCGGGCTCTCGTCCGACGAAGGATTCCTCTTAACGCCCGCATTACGCTAAGAACCCCGCTATTGGGTGGGGAACCCAATCCGGTAGAGTTGGCGCGCCTCCTCTCTCGAGGGTTAGTGCGGAACTCTCTTTGCCAAGGGGTGATCTGTCCATACGCACGGCCTCTTGGCGAGCGTATGGAAAACGGAAATAGGGCCCACACATCGATATGTGGTCCTACACGTCGTTAACCCCGGGCAAACCTTAAGTACTTTTAATTAATTAGAAAAATTAGACCTTTAGTTATTTTAAGCTATTTTATCTGTCCCAATGCTCTTCGATGCCGAGGGCTAAGAACGATTAGCCACTCATCGGAATGGGGACGGCTTGCGGAAAAAGCAGAAAAGAAAGCAGTAAAGGAAAGCAGTAAATGAAAGCAGTAAAATGAAAGCAGTAAATGAAAGCTGAAAATTGCAAGTCCTACCCAAACGAGTAGGACTGAAGAAAGCAGTAAATTGCGAGTCCCGACGCAAATGCGTGGGCGGGAGAAATGAAAGCAGTAAAACGCACACACGCAAGTCCTACTCAAATGAGTAGGAGAAAATAAATACGGGTCCTACTCAAACAAGTAGGACAAAATAAATGCGACGCACACACACTCTCTTTCGACATAAATGAAAACACACACACTCTACCGAAATAAAATCCAGCCATTAAACTCAAGTGAGTAGGCGGAAAAAAGGAAAATTACAAACTCACGCACTCTACAGAAAGTAAAATAAGCAAGCGCCATTTAACTCTTAACGAGTAGGCGAAAATAAATGCGCACACACACATGAGCGAAAAAATTAAGAAAAACTAAGTTGACGAAAAATTAAAACAACTGCATTTCTACCGCTAAAATGCGGTAGAAATGCATAAAAAGCGAAAATAAAAATTAAACGGGAAGAAAGTTTTGCAAATAAAAATGAAAATGCAAGTGATCGAAAAATAAAAACGAATACATTTCTACCGCTAGAATGCGGTAGAAATTCATAAAAAGAGAACGAAAAAAAATAAATAAGCAAAAAGTTTTGGAAAATAAAGGAAAAATACAAGTGTTTAGAAAAGCAAAATAACAACATATCCCCTCTTATAATGCTATAAAAACTCCTAAAAAGTGGAAGAAAATATAAAAGGATGAAAAGTTCTACAAAACTAAAAAGTCTAAGTGAAATGAAAATGACAAAACCACTTTAAAATCGTTTTTATAGTTTCATAAGGACGGGTTTTAGAACAAAAACTAAATAACTATTATGAAGAGGAAGACATCTACTTAACAATAAAAAGAAGAAATAACATTTTACTCTCATACACACACACACGCGCGTATAAAAAAAGAACGAAAAAAAACTAAGTTAAAACAAGGAATAAATAAGATTGCATAAAAGTAGCCACATAGTTGAAGTCCAAATCCATAAAAAGAGAGAAAATCTACAATTTTATTAAGCTAAAAACGAAGATTACAAAGCTATGAAAATAAAGGAGAGGGGGAGAAATTTCCCTTACATAGCATTTGGACTCATCCGAGCAGCATAACTCGTATACAAAATGGTTCAAAAAAGTGGAACAGGATTACAAACAGCAGCTCTGAATTTATAGAAAAAATTTACATGGGTCACGCCCTTGGTCACTTGCGTGACAGGGGGCGTGACAGTACTATTTGGAAGGCGGCCGGCGATTTGACGGGAAAGTGGACTTCGGGCTGGACACGTGGCGGTCTCGCAGTGGTCACGCCCTAGGTCACGAGCGTGCCATGGGGCGTGTCAAGCAGGTGGATCTGGGCGCGGTGCGTCAAAAAGTCGCCGCGCGGGTCTTGTCGGGCTAGCTGGAAAGGTCACGCCCCAGGTCACGGGCGTGACTCTGGGCGTGTCGGCTGGTGTCGACACTCGACGATCGTCGAGATGAATTCGTCGAGTGGAGTGACACGGGCTTGGGTCACGCCCCGTGTCGGGTGACACGGGCGTGACCCCGGGCGTGTCAGGCTTTGCTTCTCGAAAATTGCAGATTGACTGGAATTTGACGTGTCACGCCCTGGTCACGGGCGTGACCAATATGTCACGGGTGTGACATGTCAATTTTTGGCAGATTTTGATTTTTTTCTGAAAAATAAAATAAAACAAGTTAGTATAATATTTACAAAAATAGGAGCATTTTATTGAATAAAAATAAGAAAAAACGACAAAAATAAATGAAAACGACTAAATTAATGTACAGAAAAATAGGTATATTTACAACTCATCAGTACACGGCCTGAGACACGGGCGTGTCCCAGGGCGTGTCAGAGTAGTTCAAAGTTCTGGAAAACGATCAGGCAGAAACCTGGGTTCGACGATCGTCAAGCAGCGGTCGACGATCTGGTCTAAATGATGTATTCGACGATCGGGCCAACTATCTGGGTTCGACAATTGTCGAGCAGCAGTCGACAATCGGGCCAGCTTTCCGTGCATTCGACGATTTGGCCAGAGTGCTGCGTTCGACGATTTGGCCAGAGTGTTGCGTTCGATGATCGGGCCATAGATCTCCATTCGACGATCTTGGTTCGACGATCGTCGAGCACGGGGCTGTATATGGCGTGTCTGACTTGGTCGACGCGGGGTGTCGACACACGGGATTGGCTGGAGTTGACTAATTGTTCCGACATTGACGCGGACATGTCCTGCGCCTATTGGGGTACCATGCGGTGTTTAGCCCCATTCATCCAGGTCAGATCTGGATCGTGTCCGTGCATCCCTTTTAGTGGGATCCGACGGCTGTGCTTATTCCCGAAAGAGTTATACCCGAGAGAAGGGTTTCAGAACCCTTATTTTTCCTGCCGTGCTCTCTGTCTAAATCCTAGAGAGAGGGGAGAGCAAAGGAGGAAGAAGAAGCTTAGATCCAGTATTTGGTGGAGTTTTAGAGCTCCAAATCGCGAGCCGACTTCGGATCTACGAAGGCAAGGAGATTGCGGTGCTTTTTATCCGATTATATTTCCATGGCGCCAAGGAAGAACGCTAGGGTAACGATTATCTACTTGAGCATGTGAAGCTCTACTTCTTTTGCATAGGGAAGCCCGCTCTTGCGAGTTTGCAGTGAGTTTGAGGCGTTCCTTCGGGTTGACATGAATATTCCCCGTTGTGTAGAGTCCGTAAACGAGAACGGACATAGACATGATGTGTGAAGCCTATCCGGACATGTTGGTCTGGATCAGTGATGTTACATTGCATAAATGCCGGAGAAGAATCCGTGCGAATGTTTGTTTTTCGGGTTTTCTACGTCGTAGATTGCAACAGAGAGCCTTGGGGATTAATCCTAAGGTGCACACGGAAAACTAGGCGGATGCGTGATCTTGCCAACTTGGTGGCCCGGGAGCCAACTTGAACATACCTGGGTTATGTGAAGTTTGTGATGGAAAAGAGACTCGGGAGAAGTTTGACCGGCGCATATGGCTTAAATTGTCGTTGCGATGTGAGCACAGGTTATATGGAACCGTACCCATTCTATGCCGTTCAGTTAGAGCCGTTGGAATAGATGAGGGTCTTCGGCGGTCTATGGCTTAAATTTGCGTGACCTATGCCGAGAAGACAAATTGCTCATGTGTATGGCCGTCAAAGTGGCAGTGGTGAGTCCGAAATGTCTATGGCTTAAATTGATGTGACATTGTCCGGTTCACCGAGAATGTGCCCTGAGTGCACGGGGCGTGTGGTCGTGCGTGCCAACGCCTGTTATGCAATGTATATTTATTTACTGCTTGGATATGCTAATAAGTGCAGGGAAGGATCATCGCCGCCCCGAATTCGGGGCGGGATCGTTATAATTTGGTCAGCAATGCTGACCGTTGCTTTTGTTTGTCATCGTGCGGTGGTTTGTTGCTTGCAGGTGCTGCTGGACCAAGCGGTCAATAGCGGGCTAAAGACCAAATTGTGAAGCTGGCCCTCGAAGGCCTAATTGGAGTGTTTACTTGCTTTTGTTTATGTATGACCGGCCTGCGTGCCGTTGTATGAAAAACATGTAATTTTGAGTAAACCATTTGTAAGGCCTTAATGTCAGTACTGGTGTTTGTACTTCATTCCTATTTTGCTTGTTAGTGGACATTCATGCTTATTGTTGGGTTCTTTTCATTACAACTTATAAAACTGCTTCAGCTAGAATGCTCTGAGTAGGACGTTTTGATTGGTTGGATGATTTCCATTGAGTAACCACCCAGTCTGTCTGTGGTATATGGCGTCGGGCCCCGGCCGGACCTACTGCTATATTCTATGCGACGGATAGGGGGTGTTACAATTTGGTATCAGACTACTGGTTTCGGTCAGGCTTAGACTGAATTCATGGGCGAATTATTTTTAAGCGGTGGTGAGCACATGTGTGTGCGTCATCGTTATAACAACAAAAGAACCCATGGATGTCCACTTAGGAATGAAAATACAGGTGTTTGGGGAACCTACGTGTTCCTATAATTGTTGTTTGCAATTTTATTTGGTCGCTTAACTTTATTTTGTACCACTATTGGTGACCCGAAGCGGTGCTGCGCCGTCGGAACGTCGAGTTTCTGAGGCTAGCAGTGCACCAAATGATGCTCCTGCAACACCTCCATCGGCTGAGACCATACGATTGGTGGCCGAAGTAGTGTTGGCCATGTTTAATGCACAGCCTGCAAGGCAAATACAGCAGCCCGTTCCTGCGATGGAGCAGGTACCTCTTCTAGAGGTTGAGACGAGGAGAGTGGAGCAGGTAGTAGTGGAGCCGTTGGTGCCAAGGAAGGCAACCGAGAGACAGCTCAAACATGTAATGAGCTTTAATCCTCCGGTATTCTCGGGGTTGGAAACCCCATCTCAAGCTGAAGACTGACTCTCCAGGGTGAAGAGAGTCTTGATAGCAACGGAGACGGAGGAGTGGCAAATGACCACCATTGCTACGTTCCTTCTGGACGGTGAAGCGAGTTTGTGGTGGGAAGGATTGGAGCTGCACCTATTGAGAGGTATGCAACTGACAGACATCTCGATGGAGGAGTTCTCGAGACTCTTCTTGGTTAGGTACCTCCCTTCGACGTTGAGGATAGTGTTGGAGAACGAGTTCCTGAAGTTGGTTCAAGGAGACAGTAGCGTGGATGAATATCACCACGAGTTTACTCGATTGAGTCGATATGCTAGCTCCACCATCGCGGATGAGGACCGCAAGACGAATCGATCCTACGAAGGGTTGAGAGATGATTTGAGGCTACTACTCTCGGGGCCGATGACGCAGGGTTTCTTGACCTTGGTAAACACGGCCCGGTCCTTGGAGAAGGACATGAAGAATGTTCAGGCAAAGAAAGGTTTTGGTGATAAGAAATCTGAGTTCAAGGTGCCGACTACCTCAAAGTCTGGGCACCATAAATTCTTTAAGAAGGCTAGGACTTCGGGTCCAGCTCCTTCTTCAGGTTCTTCTGGGCCGACTACGGGTCGGACCCCGGGTGCATGCTTTACTTGTGGGAAGCCGGGGCACTTTGCCCGTGACTGTTGGAGCGGACGTCCCAAGTCCGAGAGAAAGCCGGGAGCAACTTATGAAGAGAAGGGCAAGGTGGTGGAGTCAACCGCATCCCATTATGCTCCGGCCCAACCGAGGGTGTACAATCTCTACCAATAGGAGGCCATCAAAAAGGAGGATGTGGTGACAGGTAAAATTTAAATTTGTAGCAAGTTAAGCTTCTTTAAATATTTTCTATGCACATGTTACCTTACCACAACTTATTTAGGATTTGTTTTGATTTGTGAAAATCCCGCAAGAGCACTCTTCGATATAGGAGCTTCACACTCCTTCTTGTCCGAAGGATTTATATCACGCATCGGAGTACCTTCTTCGATGGAGATGGACAAGTTGGATGTGTTGTTGCCCAATGGGTGTTCGATGCGCGCGGATAGAATCTGTGCCATGAAGATTCAAATTGGAAGCCAGAAGTTCCATTTGCAAGCGTCGTTATTACCGCTAGTGGAATTCGACGTTATATTTGGCCTGGACTGGCTCTCAGAGCAGCAAGCCTATATCGATTGCGGTGGTAAGGAAGTCAAGCTTGGAGCATGTCATGAGGCGACTTTCATGGGCTTGAAGGGGTCGAACAAGACGTTGATGTATACTCTTCAGGTGGTGAAGGCGGTTCTTGCCGGTGCAGAATTGTTCTTTACACTTGTGGAGGTTGCAAAGCCTAAGCCCGCGTTGGACTGTATTTCAGTGGTATTAGAGTACCCTGATGTGTTCCATAGCGATCTTCCTAGAGCCCCGCCGCAGCGGGAGATAGACTTTACGATAAAGCTCATACCAGGTGCAAATCCTATGTCACGCTCTCCATATCGGTTAGCGCCTAAGGAAATGGCGGAGCTGAAGGTACAACTGCAAGAATTGTTGGAGCAAGGGTATGTGCGTCCAAGTTCCTCGCCTTGGATCGCGCCGGTCCTCTTTGTTAAGAAGAAGGACGGAAGCTTGAGGCTATGTATTGATTAACGGGAGCTCAACAAGTTGACAGAAAAGAACAAGTACCTGATCCCCCGGATTGATGATCTATTCGATCAGTTAGTCGGGTCGATGGTGTACTCAAAGTTGGATCTCAAGTCCGGGTACTATCAGCTGCGAATAATGGAGCATGATATCCCGAAGATATCGTTCAGTACGAGATACGGGCATTACGAGTTTACGGTCATGCCGTTTGGGATGACTAATGTGCCGTCAGTGTTCATGGATTTGATGAACAGGACCTTCAGAGAGTACTTGGACCATTTTGTGATTGTCTTCATCGACGATATTTTGGTGCACTCGCAGAGTGAGGAAGATCACTTCAGGCATCTTCATTTGGTTTTTGAGACGCTAAGGAGGAATCAATTGTATGCCAAGTTCTCGAAGTGCGAGTTTTGGTTGTACTCAGTAGCGTTCCTCGGTCATATAGTGAGTGGGGAGGGTATTGTAGTGGATCCGGCGAAGATTGTTACGATACGGGAGTGGCCTGAGCTTTCTACGATAGCGGAAGTCCGGAGCTTTCTGGGGCTTTCCGGCTATTATAGGCGCTTCGTAGGGAACTTCTCGCGAATAGCGTTACCTCTCACTACTTTGACGAGGAAGGAGCAGAAGTTCGTTTGGACGCCGGAGTGCGCGCGAGCATTTGAGGAGTTGAAATGTCGGTTGACCACGGTGCCTGTGCTGATTCGCTGAGTGGGACCGAAGGTTATGAGATTTATAGTGATGCTTTGGGCAGCGGTTTGGGTTGCGTGCTACTGCAACATGGAAGTGTGATAACTTATGGCTCGAGATAGCTGAAAGTGCACGAGAGGAATTATCCGGTCCATGACTTGGAGTTAGCGGCCGTGATTTTTGCCTTGAAGCTGTGGAGGCATTATTTGTATGGTGTGAAGATTAATATCTACACCGATCATAAGAGCCTGAAGTATTTGATTGATCAGAAAGATCTGAATATGCGGCAGCTTAGATGGATGGAGTTCCTGGGGGACTATACATTCAAGATCCACTACGTGCCTGGTAAGGGCAACGCGGTTGCGGACGCGTTGAGTCGCCGAGCCCCAGCTCAAGCCAATTGGCTGTCGATCAATGACGAGCGGTTGGTTCGGGAGTTGGAGGCATTGGAGATTGTTTGTGTAGATAAGCAATCAAGTGCTGAAGCACTCTTGAATTGGACTGAAGTTCTATATGACATGGCTAATCGGATTCGGCAGGCTTTGTATTTGGATGCCCACATGAAGCAGTTCATGGTAGAGGCTCTGGATGGGTCAAATTCCAAATTCGTTATGGAGGACAGATTGCTTTGGAAAGATGGTCGTCTTTGCGTCCCAAGCGTGGGCAGTTTGCGGGTGGATTTGTTGTACGAGGCGCACCATACCAAGTACTCGATTCACCCTGGGAGCACAAAGATGTACCGCGACGTGAGGAAACTGTTTTGGTGGCCGGGTTTGAAGAAGGATGTGGCACTCTACGTGGCGAAGTGCCAAACTTGAGCCTTTGTGAAGGCGGAGTGCTAAAAGCCGGGCGGATTTCTGAAGTCCTTGCCTATTCCGGAGTGGAAATTCAACGACATCACAATAGACTTTGTGCACGGTTTGCCGAGGTCATAAAAGGGGAACGACGCCATCTTGGTGGTTGTAGATCGGCTAAATAAGGTGTCGCATTTCATTCCGTATAGTAAGGATGATCCGGTGGAAAAGTTGGCAAAGTTATATGTGGATAACATAGTATGGCTCCACGGTGTGCCCCGCAGCATCATGAGTGACCGAGATGGGCGGTTCACGTCCAATGATTGGAGGCTAGTGCAGCAAATGTTGGGAACAAAGTTAAAATTCAGCACAACCTTTCATCCGCAAACAGATGGGCAGACCGAGAGGGTCAATAGAACTATGGAAGACATGCTCCACATGTGTGTCTTGGACATTGGAAAGCAATGGGAAGACCATCTCTATTTGGTGGAATTTGCGTACAACAATAGCTACCAGGCGAGAATTCAAATGGAGCCCTTTGAGGCCGTTTATGGTAGAAGATGTCGCATGTCGTTGTCCTGGTTGGAAATAGGTGAGTCAAAGTTGTACTAGCGTCAAGAGGTGGAGGATGCTACTTCGTTAGTGCGAACTATTCGGGTGAGATTGCTTATCGCTCAGGACCGACAAGCGAAGTACTATAATGCCAAGCACAGGAACGTGAAGTTCGCTGTGGGTGAATGGGTGTACTTAAAGATAAAGCCGTTCAAGGGTGTCTCGCATGTGCGGCGATTGAAAAAGCTAAGCCCGAGGTACCTTGGGCCGTTTGAGGTTCTGGAGCGGGTGGGTGAAGTAGCCTATCGGTTGAAGCTATCAGTGGAGCTTAGTGGTTTACATGATGTATTCCATATATCGGTACTACAGAAGGAGGTGCAAGATCCTTCGCAAGTGATCGCTGTTGATCAAGTGCCGGTGGATAGTGGGTTGACGACAAAGGTCAAGCCCGTGCGGATTGAAGACTTGGAAGTCAAGCGGCTACGCAATAAAGAGATCAGGATGGTCAAGGTCCGATGGGACAATTGCGGCCGAGAGGAGCTCACTTGGGAGCGAGAGCAGACTATGCTTGACGAGTATCCGGAGTTGTTCCGCTCAGGTAAAAATTTTGGTTTTGTACTTATCTTTCCTTTATGTAATTTCGTGGATGAAATTCTTTTAAGAGGGGGAGAGCTGTAACGCCCCGAAACTCAAAAGAGCGACGGGTGATGAATTTATATTAAATTTGGAATTTGGCAAGGGTACACGGCCTGGGACACGGCCGTGTCCCAGGTCGTGTCGGAGTAGTTCAAAGTTTTGGCAAAAGATCAGGCAGAAACCTGGGTTCGACGATCGTCGAGCAGCGGTCGACGATCTGGTATAAATGCTGTGTTCGACGATCGGGCAAACTATCTGGGTTTGACGATCGTCGAGCAATAGTCGATGATCGGGCCAGCTTTCCGTGCGTTCGACGATTTGGCCAGAGTGTTGCGTTCGACGATTTGGCTAGAGTGTTGCGTTCGACGATCGAGCCATAGATCTCCGTTCGACGATCTGTCAGCGGTCGACGATCTTGCTTCGACGATCGTCGAGCGCGGGGCTGTATATGGCGTGTCTGACTTGGTCGACGTGGGGTGTCGACACACGAGATTGGCGGGAGTTGACTAATTGTTCCGACATTGACGCGGACGTGTCCTGCTCCTGTTGAGGTACCATGCGATGTTTAGCCCCATTCATCCAGGTCAGATCTGGATCGTATCCGTGCGTCCCTTTTAGTAGGATCTGACGGCTGTGCTTATTCCCGAAAGAGTTATGACCGAGAGAAGGGTTTCAGAACCCTTATTTTTCCTGCCGTGTTCTCTGTCTAAATCCTAGAGAGAGGGGAGAGAAAAGGAGGAAGAAGAACTTAGATTTACTCTTTGGAGGAGTTTTAGAGCTCCAAATCACGAGCCGACTTCAGATCTACAAAAGCAAGGAGATTGCGGTGCTTTTCATCCACTTACATTTCCATGGCGCCAAGGAAGAACGCTAGGGTAACGATTCTCTACTTGAGCATGTGAAGCTCTACTTCTTTTGCATAGGGAAGCCCGCTCTCGCGAGTTTGCGGTGAGTTTGAGGCGTTCCTCCGGGTTGACATGAATAGTCCCCGTTGTGTTGAGTCCGTAAACGAGGACGGACATAGGCATGATGTGTGAAGCCTATCTGGACATTTTGGTCTGCATCGGTGATGTTGCATTGCATAAATGCCGGAGAAGACTCCATGCGAATGTTTGTTTTTTGGGTTTTCTACGTGGTAGATTACAACATGGAGCCTTGGGGATTAACCCTAAGGTTCACCCGGAAAACTGGGCGGATGCATGATCTTGCCAACTTGGTGGTCTGGGAGCCAACTTGAACATAACCGGGTTATGTAAGTTTGTGATGGAAACGGGACTCGGGAGAAGTTTGACTCGCGCGTATGGCTTAAATTGTCGTTGCGATATGAGCATGGGTTAGATGGAACCGTACCCGTTCTATGTCGTTCGGTTAGAGCCGTTGGCATAAATGAGGGTCTTCGGCGGTCTATAGCTTAAATTGACGTGACCTATGCCGGGAAGACAAATTGCTCATGTGTTTGGCCATCAAAGTGGCGGTGGTGAGTCCGGAATGTCTATGGCTTCAATTGACGTGACATTGGCCGGTTCACCGAGAATGTGCCCTGAGTGCACGGGGCGTGTGGTCGTGCATGCCAACGCATGTGATGTAATGTATATTTATTTACTTCTTGGATATGCTAATAAGTGCAGGTTAGGAGCATCGCCGTACCGAATTCGGGGCGGGATCGTAATAATTTGGTCAGCATTGCTGACCGTTGCTTTTGTTTGCCACCGTGCTGTGGTTTGTTGCTTGCAGGTGCTGCTGGACCAAGCGGTCAATAGCGGGCTAAAGCCCAAATTATGAAGCCGGCCGTCGAAGGCTTAATTGGAGTGTTTACTTGCTTTTGTTTATGTATGACCGGCCTGCGTGCCGTGGTATAGAAAACATGT
The DNA here is from genome assembly GCA_039583875.1 of Platanthera guangdongensis. Classification (NCBI taxonomy): domain Eukaryota; kingdom Viridiplantae; phylum Streptophyta; class Magnoliopsida; order Asparagales; family Orchidaceae; genus Platanthera; species Platanthera guangdongensis. The sequence goes on from CM077163.1 coordinate 97,671,009, forward strand.
AATTTTGAGTAAACCATTTGTAAGGCCTTAAGTCCAGTTCTGATGTATGTACATCATTCCTATTTGGCTTGCTAGTGGACATTCATGCTTATTGCTGGGTTCTTTTCATTACAACTTATAAAACTGCTTCTGCTAGAATGCTCTGAGTAGGACGTTTTGATTGGTTGGATGGTTTCCATTGAGTAACCACCCCGTCTGTCTGTGGTATATGGCGTCGGGCCTCGGCCGGACCTACTGCTATATGCTATACGACGGATAGGGGGTGTTACAACCTGAATCAATTGGATGTTGATAGGTTCGATTTGACCAAAGGAGTTCCTATTCATCATCTAAAGAAGATCGACTCTTCAATCTTATCTAGGTGGGATAGGTAGATCATCAGGCTAGGGGGAGCCCCAAGTGTGCCAGTGGAGGAGGAAGAACACGTTCCTGATATCAGGATTCCTTCCCCACACCCCAGTGAGAATCCTAATACCTTGATTGCAGGAATTGAGGGGGAGATAGTGGTTCTAGTTCCAGATACAGTTTTGGTTTCAGTGGCCCCAGATATAGTGCTTGCAGACTCTGATTCAGTGGATCTCCTAGCAGAGGTTACTTCTATTAGTGTTGCTGCCACTGCTGGGGTTCGACTAGTTGAGGATACAGATGTGCGTCCTAAGGAAGAGGATCCAGCTCCTTCGGAGCATGATGAGAACGTTGTGGTATTTGATGGTTGTGCTGATGATGATGGTTTAACAGCTGTTGATTATGAGTTAGAAAATGCTACTTATGAGAATATGCTGGTCCCTGATAAGTCTGTTGTCGCTGATGTTGCCAGTAATGCCATAGTTGTTTCAGAGCCGATGTTAGTGGACAATCTGATAGTTCCTCTCCATGAGATGATCTCCTCTGCATTATATGACAGGGAGACAACTCAGTCCCGAATATCTGTTTACACTGAGGTTGGCAGACTCATGAGGAATCTGTACAAGAGACTGGGCAGGATACTGTTGGTACCCGAAGGCGCAGTTGATCTTTTTGATGAGGAAGGAGATGCAGATGTGCTTGCACCTGTCCTAGGTTCTGAGTAACCAAATTTGATTTCTGCAAATGTTTCTATTCCAGTGCTGCCAGATGTTCCAAGCTCAAGTTCAGGTGATCAGATTCTGAAAGTTGTTGAAGCTATGTTGGCAAAGCAACATGCTCATTTCGATGTCTCGTTGGAGAAAGTAGTAAAAAGAGTTAAATAATCTGAGAAATTTGTGCTAGATGGCCTTGCTGAAGTTAAAGTGAAATTTGATAAGCTTGATGCCAGGTTTGAAGAAAGGTTTCTCGAAGCTAAAACTACAGTGACTATTATGATGAGAGGACTTAAGCACAATGAAGGAGTGCTGAAAACTGTTGACACAAACACACACACTCTCTCTCTCTCTCTGATCGAGGACCATAACAGGTCAATGTCACATTATGACTCTTCCTTGAAAACTTATGTCAATGCAATTGCTGTAGAAGCCAAAAGGGGGGAGGAAGCCCTTACAGCTAAGGTTGTCGGTGTTGAAAAGTATATGCTTGATAAATTCAAACAAACCAATAATTATAGCTATGACAACACCGTATGGTAACTTGGATAGCTATTCCCTTCTCAAGTTCCTATTGATCCTGGTCATGTTGACGTTCCACTAGCTGAGCCTGGTCATGACATTCATCCGGCTATAGATTACACTCAATACTGGACAGACACACAAGTCTTCTCTCAGGTTCATGTTGTTGATGCTGTGAATCCCTATGTTCAGGCTGCTACTGTTGCTGTTTTTGCTGCTTTTTCAGAGTCTGCTGCTCTCAAGATGAGAAAATTTGGTGAAGACACATATGAGGTCAGGCCAATTCCAGTCAGAGTTGACTACAATAGAGAATTTGAAGAGGTTTGGAGTCTGACTTCCAAAGGAATTTTCTTGGATACCTTTTCTTTGTACAAGATCGGAGTGGAGAAACATCAGGACCACTACAGTCAAGAAGAATGGAACAAATACAACGAAGCATGCACCAGGAGGAGGATTAATTTTAGGTTGTACAAGAATTCTAATCCTATATATCCTCCTCCTCCAAGATACTATCTGAAGCCCAAAGAATACTTCGAGAGATAGCTTTTGAAGAGAAAGAACACGCAGATCTAATTTCATATATATATTTCAATTGTTGAGTGTTGTGGGCTGCCCTCCCAAACTAAAACATTTTTTCATATATATATATATATATATGATTTATCTAATTGTCTTAGAATGTGCACCTTTTTTTTAATTTCATTCATCTTTTAAAGTCTTAGTTTTTTTTATTTGGTATGTGCAATTCACCTTAGCTTGCAGGATTTTGACTTCTTCAAATAGAGGGAGATTGTTGGGTATTGTATTTATAATAACCCTGATTTGAAAAAGAGCCAGTCAAGCTAAGATGAATTGAGTTTGTATTTGATGTTATTTTCTAGTTATGTACTTGTAGGTTTACTTTGCTAAGTACACACCATTGTCGGGTTACAGTGGGTTAATAAACACAGGACTACACAATGCAATACCTCATTGTATAGGCCATCGTGTTGAATCACGTGTAATCTCTCCATTGGGGTGTACTTCTATCCCAAGTACATGAGAAGGATTAAGGAAGTCCAAAGTCCAGGACCCAAAAAATTAGAATTTTACCTAAGTAAAATTCGGCGAGTATGGTCAGTCATATACGTCGAATTCGTTGAGTATCCCATTTATACTCGCCGAAATCGTCATGTATGCTTCCCGATACCCGTCGCATTGGTAGTATATACTTAGGGAAAATTTGCAGCAAAGCGAAAAATTTGCCAAGGAAAATTCACCGAGTATCACTAGCGATACTCGCCGAATTCGCTGAGTATCACTAGTGATACTCGCCGAATTCGACGAGAATCCCATGCGATACTCGCCAAATGTGTCGAGACGTTTGTCGACCTCTCAAAATTTTATTCTAAGGCTTATTCGACGTATTTAGTTGCCTGGTTTGGTGAGTATCATATATGATACTCGACGTATCTCGTCGAAAAAGACTTAAGTCTGTTTTTTCCGAAAAATTCTCTGGTTCGGGATTTTCGGCCATGCACAGTGTTTTTCTAGGTTTCATTTTTGCAAATCTTTTATAGTTGTTATTTCGATTTTTCCTATATATATATATGATAGGATGATTTCAAAATGAAGAATCTCTCTCTTAGCCCTAATTAATTTCAATTTCAAAAGATTCTAAAAAGGATGAACCCGTTCGCAGTGCCTACGCACTTCATGATTTTCTTTTGATCGGCCACCTACATCGTGTGATCTTATTCACCGACTTGTTTGATTGGATCGTTTCTTCTTTCAAGATTTATTCTACTCTAGTGCAAGTTGGTTGAAAATCCATGGTTTAAGATTCAAGATTCAAAGATTTAAAGTTTTCGAGTTCTCCTAGATTCAAGTTTAACACTTTCAAGAATGTTGGATCAAGACATGTAATAGTGTGTAATATTTTAATATTGTTTTAAATATTGTAGGAGATTTATCTCTGAGATTTGTAGATCCGTTTGTGGATCGAGATTTGTAGACCCGTTTGTGGATCGTTAGTTGTAGATCAGCTCGTGAATCGAGTTTGTAGATCCAGTTTGTGGATCAAGTTGTAGATCTGGTTGTGGATCGAGGTGTAGGAGAGTTTGTTCTCTGAGGTGCAGGAGTATTGCTCCGAGTGGTAAGATTGTGATAATCTGAGAAAGGTGAAGTAGCCGAATTTATCCCTCGTGGTAGATAGGCGAGGCGGGATAGTGGACGTACCCAATACGGGGAACCACTATAAATCTCTGTGTTTGTGTATTTGAATTTTTAGATAGTTTTTATTCCGCAAAAAGACACAAACATCACTTATTCACCCACGTCTATGTGATTTAGGTAGACGCTAGATACTTTCATTATGCATGTTGTGTTATGCATTTTAATAATGGCCTTAATGCATGTTATGAGGGGAATACACATGAAATATCATGCATCTCACACTACATAATATCACATGTAACGAAAAGGTTATATCTAATGTACATTCATGTGATGATTGTTATGCATCACATACTCTATAACAGTCACATATTACTTCCTATTAGAAATCATATACAAACACATATTATGCATCACATAATATATAATATCGCATGTAACAAAAATGTAAAATCTAATGGGCTTTCATGTGATGATTGTTATGCATCCAATACTACATAACAGTCACATGTTGCTTCCTATGATGATCCATATACAAACACATATTATGCATCACATACTGCATAATATGCCCCGTATACTTCTTATCATTCTTTGAGTGTAGTGTTCATACTTCAGCCAAGGCGTAATGATGACACATCGGTGTGTGCATGAAACGGAACAAGACCACTAAATCTAAATCTCGGATACCAAATATCGCAACACGTATTTTCTCAACATATAATACTATATCAGAGCAAGAGAATACACATGTCATAATGCCACACCGTGCAGGGGATAACTACAGACGCTCTGGCAAGAACATACTCCTGACACTTGGCATGGAATTCACAAGTTTATATTGAAGAAAACATATTTTTAGCTAAGTTTGATGGTGGTATCCCAAGGCTCGGTGGATCAACTAGTCCACGGATGAATATGTAAAAATACACTGCAAAAAATACTTTATTTTCATTGATTAATATCCTACATGAGCATGAACATCCACATAGGACACTCATGATATGCATACCTCTAGATTTAATATAAGTAGGACAAGAGCTTTTACGTTCGTTAAAATATAATAGCATTTGATTTAAAAGATGCCATGAGTATGTGATAAGCATAAAGATACCTTTATATCTTGAAAGTAACTAATCATGCAATCCTTACATAAAACCTTCCTATAGAGCAAGTAAAACCAAACAATCAACTAGAAAATGACATAGCAGCTAGCAAGTAAATCAACATTCAACAAAATCTCCAGTGGGCGTCAACAACCTGACATGAACCCACTAAAAAGCATGTATGTATGAACTAAAAACAAAACAACAAAACTACCTCATAACGGCGAGGAAAGGACAACTACAACACCCGCAGAACACAAGCAACTTCCAACTCTCGCCGCTCGATCAGCTACTGCTCCAAACATGAGGCATTCAAAAGGAATGAATACCTCAGCAAGAAAGTACAATTGGCGATCAAAGATAAATAGTAGCAATAATCAACAGAGATAAAAGGTTTACCAACCCATATAAGAAAAGCTGCGCAAACACAGTGATGCAGGCTTGCACGTTGACACTGAATATATCTATGGACGAACATGTTTGCCTCTCTAATGATCCAAATCCTATACTCGAACAATCGTTCTAAGTAGCACCACGTTAATTAATTCTACCAATTATATGATAACGTACTGGTATACAAACCGATTAGGATCGAATAGAGGTGATAGGACAATATTTTTTTCCGGCTAAAAGGACCCACCCGGTCCGAACGAGCGGTGTTGTACCAAAAGAGATCTACCAAAAATAACGATTCAGAAAAGGTAGATCTCTCCCAACAAAAGAAAACGAAGGTTCGCCAAACCTTTTCGAAATTAAATCAGTCAAGATAATCACAAACCAATCGAAAGAAAACCACGATTATTTAACGCTTCAAGATGCAACGTCGAGAATTTCCACCATAAGAACATCTAGGAAAAGAAACACATAAGAGAAGAAATTTTTCGTTACCAAACCGGAATGGATGATTCCGGTTTATCTGCTTGTATCACACTTCAACGGCTCCGTCGTTGTCACGCCGATAGGAAAGGAAACTTGTCAGTCTTCGTCGCTTCACGCTGGAGTTTGATTCCACAAGGAGGCAACCTTGTATGTCTTGGCTGATTTCACCACAAGGTTACGAGGTGGTCGGGTTTGTAGAATGATGAGGGTCGTTTTTCTTGAGATGGAGGTGGTTGGTTTTTGGTGAGGTGGTGGCCGAATTTTGAAGAGTAAGGTGGGAGGGTGGCGGCTAGGTTTTATTTTGGGTAGGGGGAAGGGCTAGGTTTGGGGGATGGAATAAGGATATGGCTGAATATTGCCAAGTAGTGGTGGAGGAGGAGAGGGTGGCTGGAATTTCAGAGCGAGAGGGGAGTGGCCGGCGGCCAAGAGAGAAGAGAAAGGGGAGGGCCGAATTTCTCAAAGGGGAAGGAGAAAGGAGGGGGAAAATTCAAAATTTGAATTCGTAGGATTTCTTTTTTTTTTCATTCTCTAATCAATCCTTCATAACATTGCTATATATACCCTACAACACTCAATCAACCCTTCATTCAAAATTCAAAATTCAAAATTCAAAATTCAAAATATGATGGTTATATGCACCCATCATAGCACATGACATGAAATAATTAAAACAACACATGATGGTCATTAGCACCCATCATTACACATGAAATGAAAATTAAAACATGAAATAAATACTTAAAATAAAATTGCTAAAATAATAAAATTATTAAAAATATATAATTATAATTATTTAATTTATAATTATATATTTTTATATAATGGCGGCGGACGTCGATCCCATCCTCGAGCTTGTAGCAACGATCATCCCAATCGACAAACTCTCTTCGACGGGGATCAATGGCAGTCGTGTCAGCAACGTCTCCATCAATCCTCCCCCGCTCAAAACTACTCATCACTGATGAGTTGGTCTAAAAGTACCGGTGTAGGAGAGCATCATCCAAAAGATCCATGTAGCAACAAGCAAAACCACTTGGAGAGGAGAGCACTTCATCTTCGAGTATCCTATCATGCAAAAATGTGGTCCCGGAGAACCTTGGAAAAGCATTAGGCAATAAAGGAAAATAATTTTCTACTTCAACAACCAACGTACCTCCAGTGAAAACCGATGAAGAGAGCGATCCAAGCACATGCTCACAACCCAAACCATAAGAAAATAAAGTGGACCCAAATGGACAGGCAGATAATTCAAGTGGTGGAGAAACATATGGCGTTAAATTAGAAACATTAAAAATAGGGGTAATACCCCTATCAGTGGAAAACTTCAAATGATATGTGTATTCTCCTAATTTCTTTAATATCTGAAAAAGGTCCAGCTCGCCAACTCGCCAACTTTCTATAGTGCCCGAAGGCAACCGTTCAGGGATGAGACGCACCAAAACTAAATCACCAACAATATAGTGAGACGCCCTTTTATGTAAGCTAGCATGAAGTTGATAAAATGTAATTTGTATGGTTAGCGCTTCACTAATGTGCTTATATAAGTTTTGAGCATGGGAGGCATAAACTAGTGTGAGTTGACTTGTCTTATAAGACAGTGGTAACAAAATCAAGTCAAAAGTCACTTGTGCGTTAAATCCGTGCACGATCTCATTCGGCGGGCAACAAGCATATAAATAATAATAAGACGCAACTTGATTGAATAACTTTGTAAAAGTGCGCCTAAGTATCTTACTACCATGTGGTGTGAACCCATGTGCTACATGACTCAACCCAAATACAGAGGATAAAGCGTTTAAGTCAGGGGGCACGGGAGCCTTATAATCAAAGATGACTTTTATTGGCCCAAAATTCGTAGTTCTAATTTTATAATTAATATTATCACGCTTAGCATGAAGATATGCCAAGGGAAACAACTCATCATAAATACTAAAAGAGTTGGATGCTACCAGATGTGACAAGAGGTGCTAGCGATACAACTCCTGTGGCCAAACCTTTTTCACAAACGTGTGGGAAAAAGGGTCATCAAATGGCGGTGGGTAAATACGTGTGATCGGGTGTGGTATATAGGTATGTGAAAGTGGCACCATATCCAGAGGAACAATAGCCAAAAAAACAGAAATGGACAAGGATAGAACGGTAACTACACACGGAGATAAATGAATAGCCAAATGTGTCGCGTAGTCAGATCTATGCGGTGCCGTGAATAGATCAAAAACTAGCACGCTCAATGTACTAATATCTAAGTGCTGCGACAATTCCAAGGTAGGAACTAAAATAGTGGGTGTGTCACAACAACTCAGTCTAGGACTACCGATGCCATGTCCTAAATCGTCAACTAATGTGGGCTCATAGATAGGAGGAAGGGTCGGTAAAATCAAACCCGGGAAAAATCCAAATCAGAATAACTTTCACCGATCTGTGATAACTTCAATGAACTCTCATCCGGGGGTAAAATCAAAGAATCGTTCAAAAATACCACTTCCACTCTTGCAATTTCTTCCAACACACTAAACAAGTCGTTTAATTCCGAATCAGTAAAGGTCTCAGAAATGGGCCAAATCGAACCCGACGGAAAATCTAATTCAGATGGAACTTTATAAAATGGTGATATCATCAAATAACTATCGTTCGACTTTGCAGCTCTAAAATCATCCAAACATAACCTTATCACATAAGGTGAGTCTTCCCAATCAGTTGGAACATCCACTAAGTCACGGTCATTAATGACAATGGAAAAATCCTCACTCACAGGCTCCTCAAGAAAGTCAGATAAAGTCTAAGTGGGTATAATCCAGGCTCTAACGCGATGGGGATCATATCCAAGAGAGGGCACTCAATACTACGGTTCACAGACACAACGCTAGTATGGCTCATAACAGGCCAAGATATACTCTCATAGATTGGACTTTCATCATCATCCGAAACATCGTCTTCTAGATCACTAGGGATTCCCTCAGACTCAGACGCATCAGAATTGTCGAGCACTAACGAACATGTCAGAATACTCTCACCTACGGGGTCATCCTCTTAATCCATAGATAGTATATCAACATCAACATCCTCAGGGGTATCAGTCACTATCTCGAGGGGCTTAGATGTCGATGCTAACAGAGGCATAACCCTAGTGGTAACATCTATCGAGTCCACAGCAAAAGACCTATTAGGAGAGGTTTCCATAATGGGGGTTGGTGGTCCTAATACGGCCTTTCCTGGCTGACACGAGTGAGCTTTATTCCTAGGAAGGTGAGCTTCTCAATTTTTAATGCCGTATTAAAAGTGTTGTCTAAATCGGTGTGATAGTAACACAAATGTTTACCCTAGATGTAGGGGTTTAAACCCTTACGAAATGTAGAGATGGTGATCTCTAGCAACTCCTTCACACCACTTCTAACCATCATATCCTTAAAATGACGCATATAATCCGAGACCGACTTGTTACCTTGTTCAAGGTTTGTCAAATCATCGGTTATCTATCGCTTGGTCGGGGCGTTTGGTTTATAATCATTCCTAAAGGCAGGTATGGATCTAGTGCCAAAACTATACTCACTCGTAGGCTTGGTGTTAGCAGGACTAAGGTAGGCGGGATCAAATCGATCCGAGAGCAGGCTACGCATTTGCGTCCAAGAATGTGTATTGCTACCAACACGAAGCTGCTCATTGCACAAGAAAATGTAGGCTTGAACTATTAATTGTACACGGATGATGTTCACCTGTTAGTGGTCATCCCATTCGTGACAATCAAAGTAAATATCTACCCACTTAAGCCAGTCCGTAAATTTTTGTGAATTCCCATAACCATCATATGTTGGTATCTCATTCTCAGTGTGAGAATATGTGTGGGGACAGTTGGAAAGCAAGGTTGGGGTGTGTTTAGACATGTCTTTATCATACCAATAGTATAAACGGGAAACATTAACTTCAAATGCCATGTTCAGTGAGAACCGGAGAGAAAACTCACCCGGAACTGGTGCACAAGCAATGAATGAATAACTTGACCCTATTTAATTTTCAAAGATTTAATTGTTCCCGCTAATTACTTAAGGTAATAGATATATTTTTTTTATTTTCTTGTTGTAAATAATATGAAGAATATATAAATTTTTTTTTGATTTTTTGCTGAAATAATATGAAATTTATGCCGCTATTGGCAGACCAGGCAAATTTTGTTTTGTTAATTTTGACAAATATATGTGCATACAAGTGCGTGTTGACGTGCTAATAAGAGAGGAAGGGTGCCAATTAGGAAATTGACCTGAACCTCCTTCTGATACCAAATTGATGCAGGCTTGCACGTTGGCACCGAATATATCTACGGACGAACATGTTTGCCTCTCTAATGATCCAAATCCTATACTCGCATAATCGTTCTACGCAGCACCACGTTAATTAATTCTATCAATTATATGATAGCGTACGGGTAGCCAAACCGATTAGGATCAAGTAGAGGCGATATGCCAATATTCTTTCCGGCTAAAAGGACCCACCTGGTCCGAACGAGCGGTGTTGCACCAAAAGAGATCTACAAAAAATTTTGATAAAGAAAAGGTAGATCTCTCCCAACAAAAGAAAATGAAGGTTCGACAAACCTTTTCGAAATTAAATCAGTCAATATAATCACAAACCAATAAAAAAAACACAATTATTCAACGCTTCAAGATGCAACACCAAGAATTTCCACCATAAGAACATCTAGGAAAAGAAACACACGAGAGTAGAAAATTTTCATTATCTAACCGGAACGGATGATTCTGGTTTATCTACTTGGATCACACTTCAACGGCTCCACCGGATTCACGCCGATAGGAAAGGAAACTTGTCCGCCTTCGTTGCTTCACGCCGGAGTTGGATTCCACAACGAGCCAACCTTGTATGTCTTGGCCGATTTCACCACAAGGACACGAGGTGGTCGAGTTTGTAGAATGGCGGGGGTCAATTTTCTTGAGATGGAGGTGGTTGGTTTTTGGTGAGGTGGTGGGCGACTTTTGAAGTGGAAGGTCGGAGGGTGGCGGCTAGGTTTTATTTTGGGTAGGGGGAAAGAGCTCGGTTTGGGGGAGGGAATAAGGATATGACCGAATATTGCCAAGTAGTGGTGGAGGAGGAGAGGGTGGCCGGAATTTGAGAGGGAGAGGGGAGTGGCCGGCGGCCAAGAGAGAAGAGAAAGTGGGAGGGCCGAATTTCTCATAGAGGAAGGAGAAAGGAGGGGAAAAATTCAAAACTTGAATTCTTAGGATTTCTTTGTATTCATTCTCTAATCAATCCCTCATAACATGGCTATATATACACTACAACACTCAATCAACCCTTCATTCAAAATTAAAAATTCAAAATTCAAAATAAAAAATATGATGGTTATATGAACTCATCATAGCACATGAAATGAAATAATTAAAAAAACACATGATGGTCATAAGCACCCATCATTACACATGAAATGAAAATTAAAACATGAAATAAATACTTAAAATATAATTGATAAAATAATAAAATTATTAAAAATATATAATTATAATTATTTAATTTTTAATTATATATTTTTATATAATGGCGGCGGACGTCGATCCCATCCTCAAGCTTGCGGCAACGATCGTCCCAATTGACGAACTTTCTCCGAAGGGGATCAATGGAAGTCGTGTCAGCAACGTCTCCATCACACATCAAATAAGTCAAAACATAATGGGCTAGAAAGATTTCTCAAAGGTATAAGCATGAGAACTTGCAACAAGTGCGAAATGAAGTCATGCTTAGATAGGATCTGCAAGTGTAAGCATGAATATACATGTATACATAATAAGAAAGGAAGAGACAAAACAACACTAAACACATGAATTATTAACACAAGGCAAAAATGGTACTGAGTCGGTGGCACAATGTCCAACACGAAGCGTCTGACCAAACATATTAAAAAGGAACTGGAGTGGTGGGCACATTGTCCAACACAACCCAACAGTCCAATCATCTCAAAAAAGCACTATGGTGGTGGCCACATTGTCTAACAGAACCCAACACTCAAAAACATCTCAAAAAGGCACTATGTTGGTGGCCACATTGTCCAACACAACCCAAAAGTCCAAACAAAATCACCAACCACCGTGTGTAATGATTCACGAACTGGCAACATGTTTCTGGTCCTTTTTCCACTGCCAACTTAGCCACAAACGTACGTGTTGAACAACAATAAAACCCAAGTCTAACCCCACGATTCCTCAACGACAAGGAGGAAGAAAAATCCCAAACAATTTACCCTAAGGTCAATACTCAACGAATTTACCTCATTCGGCGAGAAAAATTCTAAGTCCACAAACATTTATCGAGTATACACGACGAATCGGCTTACCCTTACCTTAATACACGACGAATCGACACAAAATATTCTAAGTCCACAAGGAATTCGTCGATAATACTCAACGAATCTCCCTTACCTTAAGGAGAAACTCGGCGAGAAAGAGTTAACTCAACGAATATACTTCACTCAACACCTAGCTGAGTTCACTCAACGCAATAGACGTCAATACAACTATACTCAAAGCACTCGATGCCAAAAAGTTATACTCATAGCACTCGATGCCAATACAACTATACTCAAAGCACTCGACACCAAAATAGCTATACTCAAAGCACTCGACGCCAAAGTAGTTTCACTCAATGCTCTCAATGCCAAAGGCATTACCCGGAAAAAAAGACTTAGCTTCTCCTAAATACTCGATGCACTCGATACCAAAGGCGCAACAATCGACGCCAAAGGCCAAACACTCGACAAACTCAACCCAAAAGGCCAAACACTAGACACTCTCGATGCCAAGTATAATCACTCGATCAATTTGACTCCAAACCGGTTTCACTCAACGAACTCGACGCCAAGGTATAATCACTCGACGCACTCAACGCCTAAGGCAATTCACTTGATGAATTTTACTTAACCTATAGATAATCGATGAAAAAGACTTAACATCTCAGGAATATTAGAAGAATTTTAGTCAGACTCAGTAATTTGAGATACTTGTTGGAAAGGACTTACCCTCATAGGAATATTCGAAAAAATTTTGATCAGTCTCCTACACTACTGGGAGGATTCTGACGTAGCCAAAACCTACACTACTCCTACCTTCTATAGAAGGAGGAAGAAAGAGCGAAGAAATGTAAAGCAAACGAGGACATAGCAAGGGGAAGAATTCACCACCTGCCTCAAGATCTTCAGAAATCCGGCCTCAGGATTTCTCAGCTCTAATGATCGGCAGCAAGAAATCGTAGGCAACGATTCCTGAAACTTTTCAGGCAAACAGAAGTCAAGGTCAAAAACCCTAATGCCAAAAGTCCATGAAACAGGGAAAACTTAACGTGCATGCGTAGATCGCGGAGAGAGCTTTCCGAATCTACCCTCCGATGACGATCTCGCGCACCGGAACTCCTACAGGCAGCGGCCGAAGGACTCATGAAGTTCGTCGCCTACTTTCTCCTGCAAAATGGCCTGCCAGCTTAGAAGAGATGATGAATAGGGTTTCACTAAAATCTACAAGCTTATATATGTATATAATATAATATTATTATTATTAGCTATGTAACGACTCCATCCGTTCATATAGCATATAATAGAAGGTCCGGCCGGGGCCCCACACAATATGCTACAAAACAGGCGGGGAAGTCACGGGTTGATATCAGAGTTGCACATCCTAACTCATAGCATTCTAGCGAAAGCTTTTAACATAAAATTGAACTCCAACCATGAATATCCACTAATATAAACACCCACATTTATATAGGAATGTACATCAAATATAATATCGTTTGGCCTTATGGTCATTCAGTTGCTCTTTACAAAAGTGGCTTCCAAACATTGGCACGCGGGCCGGCCACACATGAACAAAACACAACATTTTCAGCTTAGCCTTCAAGGGATTGCAGCAGCAGTAGCAACAGCAGCAGCAATAGGGACTTCAGCCTTTAAATGTCCCTCTCGGTTCTCCAACACCTGGAAAAGGACAACCCACCCAAAGGTGGCAAATAAGACAACGGTCAGCATTCAGCTGACCAATTTATAATGACCCTACCCCTTTCCTAGAGCAGTGGTATTCCTTCCCTGCAGGCATAGCAATTCATATGCAGATATATATATATATATATATATATCACACATTGTGCTCTCACGCACAAATATTCCATCACAACCGTCAGCCATGGGACTCGACGATCCGTGCACTCAGGCCAAATTCTTGGTGTACCAGATAAACTAGTTTTGCACCGCCGTTCTAGGCCCGAAGCCCAATGACAAACTTGAGCATTTTACTCTATGGCGTGCAGTCAGTGACTTTAGTCTTATAACAACACGGGATTGGCCCGTAGCCCCCCATGGTGTCGTAGCACGCAGGACTAAGACTCTCAATACGCGCTCCAACAGACCGCACTTTCTGGTCTTTAGGTCGGACTGACATAACGCAGGTCGGATCAACCACCCCCCGTTGCTCAAGTCGCCTCGCCATCACCGAATATCAACGTATTCGTGGTTAAGTAAAAGGCACGGGTCGGTCTCACCTTACCTGTTTGGCATAAAGCCTGGGTGTTTTCCTAGGCTTCCACACCAGTACTTCCTGCTACTATCCTTCACAGGCACAACCCAATAAGTATCACAAGCATCAGAGGGTCTTTTCCTGGACTTCCGTACCAGTACTTTCTGCTACTATCATTCACAAGTCCAACCCAGTAAGTATCACAAGCATCACAAGTATCACAAGGTTCTTTTCCTGGACTACCACTCCAGTACTTCCTTCTACTACCCTTCACAGGTTCAACCCCTCGACTCCATAAACTACACGTTTTACCACGGAGTCTTCTACGGTGCGCAAATGCAACATCACCAATCCAGACCAACCTGTCCAGATGGGCTTAACATAGTATACCTATTACGTACTCCATTTTTGGATCTATATGCCAAAAAAATGGGGATTCCAAGAATCAACACAAGGGAATCCCGTAGCAATCCAACCTCTAGTGGGGGAATCCCATGCATATGCCAAAAATGATGCCTTCATATGGCTAAGAAGGAAGATCGTTACCCTTGAAGATCGCTTCAGAGCCATGAACTTATAGCTAGCTGGAAAGCACCGCAGCGGCTTTGCCTCCACAACGCTAGCCTCAGATCTCAAATCGTACCTCAATAGCTCCACCGGTGGACGGCTCCTATCTCCTCCTCCTCCTCCTCTTGCTCTCTCTTATCTCTAACTTCCTTAGAAAGAGAATGGATAAGTGAAGAATGAGAAATCTCTTCTCATCCTCGGCCATAAAGCAGCAGTGAGGAGTCTAAGTCATCAGATCTTGGCTGAGGAAAATGGACGGCCACAATTTTGACACAAAAGTTTAATTATTTGGATGACATGGCCTGTGACACGCCCGTGTCACAGGCCGTGTACCTTAAGCGACACACAACCGACTCATCCAGAACAGTACATGGCAATATGACAAGGCCGTACTATAGGCCGTGTGACCTGACACGCTTTCAGACACACCCGTGTCTGTGGCCGTGTACCTCAGGCTGCACACAATCAAAACAACCCGAGCGGGACACAGCCATGTGACACACCCATATCACAGGCTGTATGCTCAAAGACACACCCGTGTCCTTCCCGTATTCACCAGGCCGCACTGCCCTAGCCAAGTCCAGCAAAGGACACGGCCTGTGACACGCCTATGTCACAGGTCGTGTGTCCTTACACGGCAGCAGACACGGCTCTAGTGTGTACTTCGTTGAGCGAAGCTTGTCGACTAGAGGGGGGACACACAATCTGACACGCCTGTGTCACAGGGCATGCTCCCTCTCGAGAACTCGTCGAGTGCAGTTCGTCGAGTACTCGACAGACTGCTCATCCATACAGAGCAGGACACACACGGGGACACGCCCGTGTCCCAGGACATATCACCGAACTGGAACCCAATACTGGTATTTGGGGTGTTACAACCCTCCCCTCCTTACAATAAATTTCGTCCCAAAATTTGCTCACAGTAAGGAAATCAAAATCAAGATGTTAGAATTGTTAACCTGTCCATTACAACAAGAGATGCAATGCATAACAGTTTACACAAATAGCTCGGGAAATTCAGCTCGCATGGTCTACTCTCGCTCCCATTTTAGCTCCTCACAGCCACAATTGTCCCATCAGACTTTGACCATCCCGATTGCCTTATTCCACAACTATTTATTGGCGCGATACTCGATCCGAATGGGCCTAACCTTCGTCGTTAGCCCATAATCCACCGGCACACGATCATTCACGATTACTTGAGCTGGATCATTGATGGTTTTCCGAAGCACCGAGATGTGAAACACATCATGTAATCCACCCAAGTCTGCCGAAAGAGCTAACCAATATGCAGCTTCCCCAATTCGCTCTACACTTTAAACAGACCAAGATATCTCGGACTCAACTTTTTCAGACGCCGAATCCTAGACATGCCTTTGAAGGGTTTGATTTTCAAATATACCCAATCGCTCCTTGGGCATCCAGCTTGTTTCTGTAAACCCATTTGGTTCCAATTACTGGGTAGTTTTGGGGTCTTGGAACCAAATCCCAAACTCTACATCTCTCAAATTGATTTAGTTCCTCCTGCATTGTAATGATCCAGTGGGGATCTTGCTCTGCATCATGGATGGCTAGAGGATCAACCTGAGAAAGAAAACATGCTTGCATCAAATCTTGGTTGAGTTGATGACTTGTCTGTATACCTACCGAAATGTCTCCAAGCACTTGGGATCTGGGGTGATCCCCTAGTGTCACAAAATCAGTGGGTGAAGTTGGTTCTGCAACAGCAGTAGGAACTAATTCCTCTTGTGGAATTATGTTTGCTGTTGGGGGAAGATCAATTCCTTCAGTGCCTTCATCTTCAATTTCTTTAATGACTTATGGAGAAGGATGTGTTGGTACTACTTGGGTGAGATTAAGTCCATCCAAACTCTCACACAAGTGAGGTACCTGTAAAGTGCTTTTGGTAGAAATCTCTTTCTCCTTGCAAGACATGTTAACTTCATCAAATGTAACATGAATAGATTCTTCAATTTTTAGAGATGATTTATTAAAAACCCTATAGACTTTACTTACTTGGGAATATCCTAGAAAGATTCCCTCTTCAGTCTTAGCCTCAAACATTCTAATGTATCTTTTATTGTTGATGTGAATATAACATATACATCCAAATACTTTAAAATAGTTGATTTTAGGCTGCTTCCCTTTAAGTAATTCATAGGGAGTCATGTTCTTTAGTTTATGTATCAGGCTTCTATTCATGACATAATTTGCAGTGTTTACAGCCTCTTCCCAAAAGGTTAGTGGCATGTAAGCATCTACAAACAATGTACCTGCAGCGTCAATTAGTGTCATATTTTTCCTTTCAGCTACCCCATTTTGTTGGGGAGTTCTAGGAGCTGAGAAGCAGTGCCTGATATCTTCCTTCTCACAGAACTCATGCATAAGAAGAGACTCAATCTTTATACCATGATCACTTCTGATCAATGCAACATGAGTAGAAAACTCTATCTGTATGGTCCTGAGAAAATCTGTAAGAACCTTAAAGGTATCTGACTTAGATCTCAGAAAGGACACACAAGTGAACCTTGAGAAGTTATCCAAAATAACTAAGGTGTAGGATTTCCCTCCTAGGATTTGTACAGCAATGGGTCCAAAGAGATCCATGTGTAACAAATACAAAATCTTAGGTGAATCACTTTTATTAACAGATTTAAAACAAGATTTAGTTTGCTTTCCTAGTTAACAAGCACTGCAAAGGCCTTCCTTCTTGTAGGGACCAGAAAGTAAACCTCTAACAAGGTTGTCTTTTGATATCCTAGCAATGTTTTTCAAGTTTACATGCCCTAGTCTTATATGCCATAAATCATTCTGATTACTAGTTATATTAAGTAAGTAGATATCAGAATTGGTATAAAGAAAATCAACTAAATATATGTTACCTTGTCTATTCTCAATTAAAACAGTTTGTTTTTCTTTATTAGAAATCGTGCAAGAAGATGAGTTAAAGTGTACCTGATAACCTTCATCACATAACTGACTTATGGAGATGAGGTTATGCTTGAGTTCTCTGACATATGTCACTTTCTTGAAAGTGACTGCTCCAATCTTCACTTCTCCAAAACCTTCATACTCGCCACATCTTGAATCACCAAAGATAACCTTTGGTCCTAGCTTGGACTTATAGTTAGTTAAGATGTCCTTGCTTCCAGTCATATGTTTAGAGCATCCACTGTCCAAGTACCATGTTTGATTATTTACTGGACAGCTATTCACCTGCAATGAAAACAATTAATTATTCTTGACCCAGGTTACCTTGGGTCCTTTATATTATTAATATGAAAAACTAGATATAACAAAGAATTATGGTTGAGATTTATATCCTAGAGGGTGATATCTTCTATGTGGTATTACCCAATCAGCTATAGGGTTAAATGGTTTTCTAGGACTATTAGAGTTGTTATAATTGACATTCATGTTATGTCTTTTTGGGTTCGATGAATTTCTGTAAGTTCGTTGACCAGAGTTTGACGAATTGGGTTTAGATCATCGATCTCTGCCGAGAGAATGAACATATTCATTTTCTGTGCCCCACGTTCATCGACCTCTGCTTGACGAACCATACAGAGTTCGTCAATCACAGTTAGACGAATAATTACAGCTATAGTTTGCGTTCAGCGTTCGTCAAGTGGGGCTCCACGAACAGGCAACATTTCGTCGATCTGAGTTCGACGAATTCTGCTGAACCTTATTTTTAGTAGTTTTCTGATTTTTGTTGTTTTGACCTTTTGATTTTGGGATTTGATCTAAGGTCGGTTTATTGTTTATTTTCTCTTTCCCTTTTGCAGAAACAAATTTAATAGGGGTAGTCAGAATATTTTTCTTGAGGATGGGGGGCAAACTTGATGAAGCACCCAAGCCCAGCTTGCCACTAAGCCTGGCATTTACACTGCTTGTGATGTCCATCAACTTGAGGCTTCTGCCATTTAGAGTTTCCTCAAGTTGTTTAGCCTCACATAACTCAGTTTTTAATAATATGATTTGTTCATTAGCTAGGGTTAATTCAACCTTTAACTTATTGTTTTCAGAATTGACATTTTCTAGGTTTCCTAATTTTTCCCTAAGAGTTTTGATTTCCTTTTCTGAGTTAATTAAATCTATGCACATGGTTTTGAATTCAAATTTAAATGAATCAGAAATGTAATCAAAAGAAGATAATACCTGGTCAGCTTCAGATTCTGAAGCTTCTTCATTGTCTGAATCTTCTTCTTCTAAATGGCTTCTGGAGGGGTCAATGGCCATTAAGCAGAATTCTTTGGCCCTTGCCTCTTCTTCATCTTCACTGGAGCTGGAAGATGTTGATTCATCATCATTCTCACTCCAGGATTCAGCCACAAAGCCTTTCTCCTTCTTCTTATATTTGCTGGATGAAGCTCTGCTGTTGTGCTGTCTTCTTGTATCTTTTTCTCATCTCTTCTCCTTCTTCTGATTCTCTGGACACTCAGAGATGAAGTGTTCAGGTTTCCTGTAACCAAAACACACCACTTCTTTAGTTGGCGTTTTATCATACCTTGGCTTGTCATCATGCCTTGATGTCTTTCTCCTGAAGTCTTTCCTTGCCATTTTGTAGAAACTTTTGGCAAAAAGACTCATCAGCACTTCATTTATGGTTGAAGTCTCTGTCTCCTCAGCAGCTTTGAATCCAATACTTTGTTCTTTTCTTGCTGGAGGAGGTGCTCTTTGCTCAGCTGCCTCTCTAGATTTTATCAGCTATTCATAGGACTTAAGCTTGCCTAAGAGAGATTCACTGGAAATCTCATTTAGGCTTCTGGCCTCCTTGATGGGCCAGATCCTTGAATCCCATGAGCTTCGGAAGCACATTAGGATCTTATAATTCACCTCAGTGAGTGTGATGTCCTTGTCTAAGGTTTTTAGCTCATTTATGATTGAGCTTAACCTATTGTACATATCAGCCACTAATTCAGCTTTTTCTTTCTTGAAATTCTCATACAGGATATGACATTGTTTGTGCCAGTATATTCATTGCCTTGGCATCAACAATCTTTGCCTTCTTCTGGGCTTCAGTCCACTCATGTGGTGGAACTACAGTTATGCTTGAAGATGTTGCAGAAGTAGATGCTTGAGGGGGACCTGTCAAAATGGAGTTGTAGATATCTTCATCAATAGAGTTCATGTATAATATAATTCTTGCCTTTCAGATGGCAAACTTATCTAGATTGCATACTGGAGGTATGGTGCTTGCATAGTCCTTGCTCTGTGCCATGCTGTGTGACTATTAATCTAATGGAAATGAAAAAAAGATCGAACTCAGGATCTTTGGTTCAAGGATTAGCTTGTACAACCAAGGGAATCCTACTCTGATACCAATTGAAGGTGATGTGTTAGATCTGAGATACTCGAGTGTGGGGGGGGGGGGGTGAATATAGTATTCTTAAAACCTTAAAATATTTTATAGCTTTTGCTGTAATTATGAAAGTGCATAAACAACTTAATAAAATATAAACACAGCAATCCTAGAAAGCACAAACACAGCAAGAACAAAAAGAAGGGGCAACCAGACAACACAAGATATTTATAGTGGTTCCCCAACCTGGGCACATCCACACTTCTACCACCCTGGTAGAAATCCACTGAGATTTTTGATCAGGTTCCTGACATCAATGAGCTTTTGATCAGGTGCTCAAAAACCAAACCTCAAGTCTTTTGGTCAGGTGACCTGCAACCAAGAATAAATTTTGAAGGGAGTTATTACCCTTTATACAGTGGGGGGAGTGATGATATGGTCTTCTCTTTCACAATATACAACTGAGAAGACTTATGGATTTGATTTTAGCAAATTGCTCCCCCGTGATGTAAAATGGTTCAGGGAAATCAGGAGCTTTGCTTTAGGGTGATAGGTCTTCAATTTTTAAGTCTAGACCAGGAAGATCTTCAGGAACTTCTTGACAGATGGAATAGTTGTTGTCCTTTGAAGTGTCCTAGAGAGTTGAAGAATGAAAACTCTTGATTTTGATTGATTGTTCTTCTTCTTCAGGTAGCAGATGTTCTTCTGGTCTAGGGCTTCTTGAGTTGCTGAATCAGAGTTCTAAGAGAGAGAGCAGAGAGTTTATTGTTACAGACTGATTGCGATTTTCTGTCTGTGTGTCTATGTTCTATTTTGCTCTATGTGTATTCTGCTCTGCTGTGTATAGGAAAAGAGAGAAAATCTCTTTTATATTTCCTGTTAAAATTATCTTTCGAAATTTGAATTTCTCTACAATCAATGTTGACGGCCTTGAGAATAAACTGCATTGATTTATTTCCCCAACTGTCCCATGGAAAAATGACAAGCAATAATACTAGAGAAGACCATAATTAATGCTTTGTCTAAGGGTTATATTCAGAGAATATTGAAGCATTAATTACTCAGGAATTATTTCTTTAGGAAAGGGACAGAAGACTGGAAATGATTAAGTCTGGATTCGTCTAGTAGATAACAGAAATCATCGAGCTGAGTCCACAGTTCTTCAAGCTGAGAAACTGTGTTTGTCGACCGTATAACTTCTGTTCATCGAGCTGAGTTCCAAGATCGTCGAGCTGAGAGTAGAACTGCATTCTCTAGAAACTTTGACTATTCTGTGTATAGAGTTCGTCGAGCTGATAGCTGATTTCGTCGACCTGACAACTTGTTGACAGGCCTTCTGGGGAATGTGTCGACACAAGTCCTGGGTATCTACATAATTCTTTCTTGTCTCGACATGATAATTGTGTTGACAGAAATCTGAAGTGTGTTGACATAAGTCCTATGTGTCGGTACAATTGCTGTTGGTGTCGACACAACTCTTGCTTCTAGTGTTGACACAAACTTCTGGTGTGAAGTGTTGAAGTATCCAGAAATCATCGACCTGAGAATCAGTTTCGTCGAGCTGAGAACCACTAACTCCTACTGGATAACTCTAGTGAAAGTGGTCAAAGTTCGTCGAGCTGAGAATCTTGAATTCATCGACTGAAGATGATTCTGGATTTAGAAAAATTGAGAAACATCTGGAGCAATAAGTTGAAGTAGAAAACCCAGAATTCGTCTAGCTGAGAACTAAGTTCATCGACCTGAGTCTAGAGAACAAAGTCTGGACTTGGAATGCTGAAGGTAGACTCCAAAGATCGTCGACCTGAGAATCAAGTTCGTCGAGCTCAGATCAGAGAATTTTCTCTAAGATCGTCGAGCTGAGCACGACAATCGTCGACCTGAGTTCGACGAACATCGAACTCATTTACGGAGTCTTTGGAAAATCTCTAAGTCTTGAGTCTCTGGAAGTCTGATGATGGCTGGTCCATGTGATGTTGAAACTAAGGACTTGCCCAAGACTCTAGGACACAACTATGACCCTGGCTATACAACATGGGTCACAAGATCCTAACTTAGTGAACCGAGCCCAAATCAAACTAGGGATCCAACAAAATCTCATCAAACTTCCATTCTGGAATCGGCAACGACTTCAAGAAACTGCCGGGCTTCGGGCATTCCGCCTTCACCAAAGCACACGTTTGGCATTTAGCCACATAATGAGCGATATCGTTCTTGAGTCCTGGCCACCAGAACAACTTCTTCATGTCCCTGAACATTATGTGCTCCCAGGGTGAATTGAGTACTTCGTAAAGTAAGCTTCGAACATCAACTCTTCTCGCAACTTCCCCATACATGGGACATACAAAAGACCCTATTTCCGCAAAAGGCCGTCATCCCAGGAGAATTGGCCATTCAGCCCATCTTTTGCATAGCGTTGGAGACTTTCATCCAACTCCTTTGCTCATTGAATCCTGTTCCCCAAGTCATATTGTACTTCCGTCCAGTTCAAACATGCATCGGTTGTGGAATTCTTGTCAACACAAGAAATCTCTAATGCTTCCAACTCTTGGATTAGACGTTCATCGTGCCGCTGCCACCAATTTGCCCTTATCGGAGCCCTCCGACTCAAGGCATCAGTGACCACATTTCCCTTCCCGGGAGTATAATGAATATCAATGGTGTAGTCCCCAAGGAACTCCAGCCACCTTCGATGTCGCTTATTCAGATCCTTTTGATCCAACAAGTACTTTAGACTCTTATGGTCCTTAAAGATATCCACTTTTACGCCATAGAGATAATACCACCATAACGTAAGTGCAAAGAGAACCGTCGCTAACTCCAAGTCATGGAGAACACTTTGTGATAGCATTGGAGAAGTTAAGAGAGCACTCCTTGTTTAATAGGTTCAGCAAGTCCAAGTGTTGGCTCCGATATGTTGCCTTCTTGGGCCATGATATTAGTGGTGATGGATTAGTAGTAGACCCGAACAATGTGTGTGCTGTGAAGGAGTGGTCGCCTTTGAGTTCGGCGGCTGACGTGCGAAGTTTTCTTCGCCTTGTAGGGTATTATTGCAAGTTTGTGGATAGATTTTCAAAGATCGCCCTCCCTCTCACTCTCATCACTAAGAAAGGTGTGCCATATGAGTGGACACCTCAGTGTGAGGTGGGTTTCAAGAGCTGAAGGATCGACTTACCTCCACACAAATCCTAGCCCTTCCATCCGGGAAGGAAGCATTTCAGGTTTATACCGATGCACCCTATGAAGGTATGGAAGCAGTGTTGATGCAGCATGGGCATGTGTTTGCTTACGCTTCAAGACAACTGAAGAAGTGTGAGATTAATTACCCAGTATATGATTTGGAACTGGGGGCAGTGGTCTTCAACCTAAATATTTGGACGCACTATCTTTACGTAGTTCATTGCGAGATTTTCTCTGATCATAAGAATTTTAAATATGTTCATACTCAGAAGGAGTTGAATTTGAGGTTGCGGCGATGGTTGGAGTTCTTGTGCGATTATAAGTTTACGTTGAACTACCACCCCAAGAAAGCGAACTCCATAATAGATGCATTAAGCAGAAAGGTAACAGAGTCAATCCCCAAGTCTCGAGTGATGGGAATGGAATTGGCTCGAGTGCTTGAGGAGATGGAGACTACACTGGTGTGTAAGAATCATTCTGAGGTGTATACAGAATACTTGGTTGCCTTGAGTATAGTATGTGACATCCGTGAATGGGTCCAAGCAGAGCAAGGGATGGATGCTGCTCCGGCCCAGTGTTTAAGGAAATTGAGAGTGGATCTGCTGAAGAGTATACTCTGAAGGAAGGACTCATTCATTTCCGTAGCAGGCTCTATATTCCCAAGGGTGGTTGAATCTAGGAAGACATCTTGAGAGATCCTTATTGCACCAAATATTCAGTGCATCCTGTGAGTGCCAAGATGTACAATGACTTGCGGAAGACCATGTTCTGGCCTGGAATGAAGAGAGTAATTAAGTATTATGTTACGCACTATGAGACTTATTAATGGGTGAAGGTGGTGGGTATGAGCCCGAGAGGGTTATTGCAGTCATTCTCATTCTCGAGTGGATGTTTGAGGATATGTCCATGGATTTTAACCACGGGTTGCCTCGCTCGTATTCTGGGAATGATTAAGTTTGGGTGGTTGTGGTTCTCTTGACCAAGGCCGTCGGGTTCATTCTAATGAGTAAGGAGTCACATGTTGAGGTTTTGGTGCGTCTCTTTATGGAGTAGTATGTGTGGTACAATGGGGTTCCCAAGATAATTGTTTTTGGCCGCGATGGTCGCTTAACTTCTAAGGAATGGAGGGCATTTTAAATGTACATGGGCTCTCACCTTACCTTTAGTAAGACTTTTCATCCTCAGACGGACGTCCAGTCTGAGTGGAACATCAGAACCAAGGAAGATTTATTGAGATTATGCGTGTTGGATAGGGGAGAGCCATGGGAAATTCTTTTGCCGCAGTGGAGTTTTCATATAATAATAGTTATCAAACTAGCATCTAAATGGCGGCGTATGAAGCAATTTTTGGGAGGAGGTGTAGAATCCCATTATCGTGGGTGCAGGATGAAGACCCAAATACTTTGGGAGTGGAGTATATTGATGATACTGATGCTATGGTTAGATTAATACGAGACCGCATATTGGAGACTCAGAGTCGGCAGGCAAATTTCTATAATGCGAAGCACCAGGTGGGGGAATTTAAAGTGGTTGACAAGGTGTTCTTGTAGATCAGGTCAATGTATGGAGTGTCACATGTCCGTGGTAGAAAGAAGCTCAGCCCATGATATGTGGGGCTTTATGTTTTATCGGCTGGAGATACCACCAGAGCTAGAAACTTTGCACGAAGTCTTCCATTTATCGTCTCTTTGGAAAGCACTACTACAGCCCGACCAGCTTGTCACCGCTATAAATGGAACAGTGGCAACCGATAGGTATGTTCGACTAGAGCCGGTGCGGATAGTGGATACCTATATAAGAAGCTTTCCACGAAGAGTGTTCCTTTGCTGAATGTCCAATTGTCTAATCATGGAAAAGAGGAGTACATGTGGGAGCCAATGGACCTTATGCAGCAGCGCTACCCAGAGTTATTTCCCCAAGGTAAACTTAAACGCATACCTTGTATTTTTCATACTTTATTTTCCCCCACCGACTTAGCCTGGTTTCGAGGATGAAATCTTTTATTTTGTTTATTGGATTTGTAATGTTTGGATTCGTGCTAGACCCCTCGCACCCGTTTTTGAGTCAAGAGAGTTGACTAGGGCTTGGGGTGCACTGGTGGGTAGGCTTGCACTCGAGCCGGTGGAAGCACCGACTCGAAATTGGGTGACAAGTTGCTACCGAGCGGCAGTAGAGGGATACAGCGTGGCGTTAGTAGGCTTCGAGTGAACACGACGTCTCTCGATGAGCGTTGAGTGCTATCACGGGATGGTAATTAGTTACCACTGGCGGTAGTGTGTGTCATGTGCGTCGACTAGATTCGGCGAGCATTGAGTGCATCGAGTGTACTCTATGATCATCATGGTACTACTGCACGATGGTAGTGGGATACCGCGCTGCGGTAATTGAGCTGGGCATAGGCAAAGTCCTCTGTGAGCGACCGCCCGACAGTTGAAGTATCACTGGCGGTAGCATTTTGACATAACTATCGGGCGACGGTCAATAGTGTACCGCGTGGCGATTGTGGGCTAGTTGGTGGCACCTGAATGGTGTGTTTGGATGGTGACTTGTGGAAGAAGGAACTTTTGGAGGTACCGCGTGGCGGTAACAAGCTGTCGCACAGTAGTAGCCCTCGAATCTTGATGATTTAGGGTTAATCACCCATTCCATTATAAACACAATTCGAAGACCTAGCTTCATTCTTTCTCGTTCTTCTAGTGTCGAACTACATCGCGGGAGACAAGGTTGACGTCGCCATGCCTCCAAGAGGAAGGACACGATCCATGGCTGAAAATGAGGTGAGCATCCAAAACTCCCCCTTGGTGCTAGATCTTTAGTTCTATTATAGGAGAGATGTCCACTTAAGAGAGCTTGACTTTCATGTGTAATGGAGATCTCCTTGTTAGAGACCACGCTAGGACCTTGTCCTAGGGTTTTTTTTATCGTCAACCTTTTTTCTCTTCATTATGAGGATGATGGAATTGGTTTCCTAAAGAATGGTGGTCTATTGAGGGTGCATAAGGGAGGAGGAACAGCTAAATATTTCTTTGTATGAATGCCTAGAGGAAGAAGATGAACCGATGTTGTTCGTTCAACTTTATGATTCGTGCAGAAATCTGATTTTTGCACGCAGTAGGCTTCATGCTCGATTTAAGCCATTATCCGGGCACTTCTAGTTCTTGGGCTGAACACGAAAGTTATAGCCCTCAGAAATACTTTTCCAACGGATTATTGCACATTTTCTGGTGAGTAATCTGGCTCCCAAAAAGTTCGGCGGATTTTGCTGCGTTAAACTAACATAAGGCCAAGACAAATTTTCTGTCTAAGTAGTTGTTGTGTTAGCCTAGTGTTCGAATCTTGGATGTGGTAGGAATTAGTAGCCTTGGATGACATCTCGTGTTGGGAGAATCTAGTTTGAGGAGACCGTGATGAGCTATTGCATTATGTATGTGTTTTGATGGACCTTGGATGTATAAATGGTTTATTTATGCAATTCGATAAAAGTGCATACAATAATACTATGATTGTTGATGTGTATTGGAAGAGTAATTGGTGTACTTGTATGGTATACACAATCAATAGCAAGTGATGAACTATAAACAATGAAAAAACTTGTGGAGAGTAATTGTACACGATTATTAATTATATAGAAACGTATATGTTATGTTGATCATTTCCGAAAACAAGATGTGCTGAAAGATAAATGATTTGATGTGCGTGTGCATGATAAATTTTAAAAAAGGGCCAAGATGAAAATTACTCCCATGGTCATGCTATGAGCTTATTGATCTTACGAATTGAAGCTATGATTGGAATAAGTCCACTGCTTAGTGTTGTGTTAACTTCCTACAGGTAGCGGTGAGGGTCGTATAGAAATCAAAGGGACTTAATATCTTAGGTTATAACGGAATATTGCGTTCTTGGAGAACGGGAAAGTTGTTATGATGGGACACAGTCTGGAGCACTTGCATTCTTTTGAGCACGGGTTTGGTATGATGTTAAGGGAATCAGTCGGGAGCTCTTGTGTGCTTTTGAGTACAGGATTAGTATGATGAGAAGGGTCTCGGTTGGATCCCTTGGATGTTTGATGACATTGTATAACCCCATATTCGCCGAGTAGGATCTAATGGCCTAGCACCTAGGTTTGAGTGGGCTATAAGCTAATCGGGCCAGACAAGAAGAATAGGTGGAAGGATTCACGCCTGGGGCATGCGAGATGGCTTGCGCCCGGGTAAGTGGGAGACCGTCAGAGTTGGCTTTCAGTGAAGTCATTCCACACAATGCTTTTGGACTTGTCTATGTATCTTATAAGAGCAGGCGAGTGGGGTAGGTAAACTCACACTCAGTCAGGTATTGGCCTTTCGACAGGGCATGCGGAAGGGTTTCTGCCTGGATGAGCGGGAAGCCCACAAGGATCAGCAGAAGGGTTTCCGGCCATTATGGTCGATTGGTAAAATTACCGGGATACCCATGGTGGTGTACATTTAGCTCCTAAGAACAGCAGAGTTTGGCTATTAGCAAACCACTTTGGGCTGCATACAGCCTTTTTTAATAGCGGAGTTATGATGTTGGCAGACCAACTTTTTGTATTCTATAAATAGACCCATAGGTTACCTCAGAAGACAAGTTTTCTCATTTTTCTGATGTCTTGCAGCGCTTTCTCAGGTATCCTTAGCTCAACACTTTGCAAGGAGGGGAAGCGCTCTGAGATGTTCCGAGTTAGTGGAGGGACCTCTGTGCTGTAGCCTAGTGTCAGTTTCTTTGTTCCTTGTGTCTGGTAAGGGGTCTGGGTGATAGAGACTAGGTCCCGCCATGTGCTCGTGATGCTTGTGACCGTTTGACTATTGGCGGCGAAGTCCCGCCAATTGTTCGTGATGACGTTGCTGATGTGGTCGTTGATCACCGCCATAAAGAGTTCGTTGATTGGGACGATCGTTGTCGCAACTTGAAGATGGGATTTTCCATCGCCGACTCCGTGAAAATCTCCACTACATGTTACCACGACATCCATCACTGATGTAGTACCAAATCTCCGCTACATGTTGTGCTTGTCGTGCACCTTTACCCTCTTATGAAAATATATGATTATAAATTTCATATTTTTAAGCATTTTATTTTTAGCATTTTTATTTCGTACAATTGCTATTTCAATTTTATGTTTGAGATAGGCTGCTTATAACCATCTAGTTTTAATTTATTATTGTATGGTGGAGATTGAGTGGTGTATCATATATATATGCTTGCTTGGGTGTTGAAAAATTAGATTGGATGAAAAATAGAGAAAACCTAATTCTATTTGTAGAATTTTCCCCTCTCCCTCTTTTGGCCTCCCCTCCCTTCTACTCCTCCATGGAAATTCCGGGCACCCCCTCCCTTCTCCCTCCTCCTTGGCTAGTTCGGCCACACCCTTCCCTTCCCCTCCCCTTGGCTAGTTCGGCCACTCCCTTCCTTCCTTTCCTCCTTGGAACTACTCGGCCACTCCCTCTACTCTTCCCCTTGTGGTTCGACAACAACTCTCTCTTCCTTCCCCTTCCTTCCCTCTTCAAAAAAACCAAGAACTCTCCCTTATCGATTCCGTAGATCTCCTCCTATGACTCTAAAGAAAGCAAAAAGCGTCAACTCCTTCAAGTGCGGCTCCGTGGAATTTCGTAGAACTGGATCGTTTCCACCATCATTGTGCATTTACTCCACTCATATTTGTGGATGAAGTTGAAGATCCATTGCTTGGGATTGGGCAACGATTTTGGATCCTCCTCTTGTGTGATTTCTTTCTTAAATAGTTGGAGGTTGTCAGACATTGACTATTTTTTCCGCCGCTTCGAATCTGTCATTTTTGAAATTTGATTTTATTGATTATGTTCTTCAATTTCTTTATTCGATTCCAGATCGGTGGGATCCTTTTCGCTTGATCCAAATAATGACAAATAGCCCTTATTAGATCTCTAAAGAATTGACAATCCTTAATGTTATATTTGAATTTTTGGGAGCGAACAAGAATAATTTTTGATCGTACTTTTAGTCAAGTTCTTCTCGGATTATGGTTGTGATGTTGTGTTATAAACGACAAATATTAGAGCGGCTAGGAGTCATAATTTTAGATGTGTGAGATTCGTGTTTTGTCCAACCCGTGAGAGCATTTATAATTATTTATAATAAAATCGATGGCCTACATCAATTTGGTATCATAGGGAGGTTGTTGTTGATTTCTTAATCGACACCATCCTTAGTTCATTCGATAGGCTAACTTTGTCTAAAGGAAAGAAAAGAAAAAAATTATTTTGTCAAAAAAATTTCAGCAAAAAAAAATTCTACTCTGCAAATAGCAGCCTAAAATTCTCATTGTTTGCGAAATTTTAAAAAATAAATTCTGGAAAATCTCCTTACTCTTCTCATCGAGAAACTAAAAAAATATTTTTTTTTATTTAGTTATTATTAGAGAAAAAATAATTAATTTTAAAATTGGTTCGGATCAGGTCCATTTTGCCTACAAAATTGTTTTTTTGTCCCCATTTGCTTGCACATTAGGCCCGGGAAGATTACAGTCCCCCATCCACACCAAGTATGGCCTATGACGTTAACGTTTCCAGATTAAAGTCTTCTGGTTCCATGACGAACCTTAGTAAATAAGTTCATTCACCTGTAATGGATGAGATTAAGGTTTTGCTTGCCCAACAAATGGCTAAACAAGCGACACCACCACCCCATAGGCAACCCCACCATCATCTGGACAGTCACCCTGAGCGAGCGGTTGGCATTTCTAGGTTGCCTAGGAGCATTGCACCCATATACGATGGGTTGGGAGGTCCTTAGATCTTCCTTAATTGGGTTGTTGGGATAGAATGTTATTTGAAGTGTCTTTGTCTGTGGGACCTCCACAATGTCCCAGTGCCGAGCAAGCAGTTAGTGGGTCGAGCTCAAACCTTTTGGTTCAACGAGGAGAGATGTATTGGGTCCCATATAGGTTGGCCGATCCAGAAGAGCCTCCTCACCGATCAGTATGCTCCCGCGTGGATGTTCGATGAACTTGCTACATTACGCTACGGTACTAGACCCGTATCTAATGATAGGACTGACCTTAGCCCTCAAGTTAGAACCTTTCTCCAGACTAGTATGTCTACACGTTGTGTACCTCCATCCACCATTAGGAAAAGGGAGCATGTTAGATCCATTGTCTGAGATTCCGTGGTTGTTACTGCTAGGAGTGCCATGAGCCCGCATGGTGAGAGTGCTCCGAGCAGTGAGGGTTATCCCATAATAATTATAAATGATGTTGGGGTATGTCTGATCCCTATACTGTCGAGTGCCCTGTTCAGCCTTCGAACTTTGTCTTATTAGGGTTCTCCCTCGAGTATTATTTTCCAGTCGCTGACTCTTCTGTTGATTCTAGGCCAGTGCTTTTGACAAAGCCCACCGCTAAGGGTGATGTCGGCATCTTTGATGAGCTTAGTGATGTTGAGGAATTCGGTTAGCCCATTGAAATGGAAGAGGAGCTCTCCTCTGAAGTGCCACCCCATATGATTATTTGACCCATCCTCGAACATATCTCGGGTCCGTCACCCATAGTAGGTGAGGAGTTTCCTGATAATTCTGAGTTAGATGACAAATCTAGTGCGTTGGAAGAATTACCTCGTGAGGGAAGAATATTCTTGGAAGATTTGAGTAGTATTAATCCGAAAGAATTTTCTTTGATGATAACTCCATTGTGTGATAGTCAATATGATTTTGATCTTCCTCCGGATCTGACTTTTTCGATCCACCTTCCTGATCATGTAACTCGACTAGATGACTTTGTTGGACATGGATTTGTTGTAACTAGCCCGAGCCATTTGGTGTTTCCCACGTTACTAGCCCCTCCATTGGACATGTCTGGTATGATATGTATTAGTGAGTTGTTAGAATTCGTGTTCTGTATTGTCACAACTTTTTGTAGTTCTGTATCTTCCAAATTTCCTATGATTAATCAATTCCCTGATTATAAGTCTACGATGAGGTCGTCTATTGTGCCCACTTCTGATTTCGCGACGGGTGTGCCTCTTGGTTTGCGTCTGCTAAACGTTAAATATAAATTAAATTGATTAAACCAACTAGCACTGCCTAATTTTCAACCATGCCACGATTTCTATGCACCCACATTTGTGGCAATAGCTATCAAATATGAGTCGTGTCATTTGCATGCCAACTTATTCCCGATTGTACCCAACTTACAAGTAGATGGTGCAATTTTACTATGTTCACCTCCCGACTGGTTTCTTATAGGCACCATCTTGAACATAACATTTAGGAAAGCTGGACCGTACTTGATTTATATTTAAAATGGAGACATTACGATTTTTTTGATTTTATGAGTGATTGGGGTGTTTCACCCATTTTCAACGTCCCGGATTTTATGTTGTATATTTCTCCTCCTCTAGAGTGTCTTTCTCTGTTGTTTCTTCCTCCCACTAAATGTTCTCGTAGGTTGGGGAGTGAGATTATTACTGTATCTATCTAACACTTGTATTGCATGGTACTTACACTGGTTGGTAAGACAAAGGTTATTTTTCTTCCTGTCATTTTTTGTCTCTTTTGTTGGAAACCTTGGTTGTTTTGTTGTTGCCTCACAGGTTGCTCTCGGCTTTTACTTGGGAGCTCGTCATTCTATATTTGGATGTTGAATTATTCCACCGATCTCTCCCAGACAACTCATCGTTGATGAGTGATTTTGAGTGGGGGGGGATTGATGTCACGAGGTCCTGCCATGTACTCGTGATACTCATGACTGTTTGACTATTGGAGATGAAGTCCCTCCACTTGTTCATGATGACGTTGTTGATGTGGTCATTGATCCCCGCCATAAAGAGTTTGTTGATTAGGATGATCGTTGCCGCAAGACTGAAGATGGTATTTTAACATGACATCTATCATCGACGCCGTGGCAAATCTCTGCTACATGTTACCGAGACATTCATCACCGACGTCGTGCCAAATCTCCGCTACATGTTATGCTTGTCGCCCACCGTTACACTCTTATGAAAATATATGATTATAAATTACATATTTATAATTATATATTTTAAAGCATTTTATTTTTATCATTTTTATTTCGTACTGTTGTTATTTTAATTTTATGTTTGAGATTGGCTGCTTATAACCATCTAGTTTTAATTTAATATTGTATGGTGGAGATTGAGTGGTGTATCCTATATATAGGCTTGCTTGGGTATTGAAAAATTAGATTGGATGAAAAAAAGAGAAAACCAAATTCTAATAGTAAAATTTTCCCCCTCTCCCTCTTGTGGCCGCCCCCTCCCTTCTCCTCCTCCTTGGAAATTTTGGCCACCCCCTCCCTTCTCCCTCCGCCTTAGCTACTTCGGCCACCCCCCTTCCCTTCCCCTCCCCTTGGATACTTTGGCAACCCCTCCCTTACTTTCCTCCTTGGCACTATTTGGCCACCCCTTCCCTTCCCCTCCCCTTGGATACTTTGGCAACCCGTCCCTTACTTTACTCCTTGGCACTACTTGGCCACCCCCTCTCCTCTTCCGCTTGTTGTTCGGCCACAACCTTCTCTCCCTTCCTGAAAGATATGGTACCTAAACACCTAGAGGGGGGGGGGGGGTGAATAGGTGAACTAATCCTTTTCTAACTTTGTTGGCAGCCAAACAGTTATATCACAGATTTCTAACTAGTTTATTACAACAATCAGCAATAATCTAACATACACAGCTAATCCACAGCACATTCACAGCACAGCACATAGTTATTTATAGTGGTTCCCCAAGATATGGGTACATCCACTTTCCCCCTTCGCCTATCTAGCAGTGTACTAGATTCAGCCAAACTTCTCCACTGTCTCAGAACCCAAATTGGTTCCTACCTCAGGCCCAAAGCCTTACAACTCAGCTTTATCCCAAAGCATACACTCAGCCAATCAAGGCCTACACTCAGAGATCTCAATCTCCTACACTCAGGCAAATAAGCCCTACCCTCAGCCTTTATAAATATAGGCTTACAATCACTCAGATCCAAAGGATCCTACAAGTTAAAAAGATATTACAAAATATAACTCTATAACTCAGAATAATAAGAGAGGAGTTGAGAGATTCTTGATGAGTTCTTGGAAGAACTCAGCTGCATTCAACCTGACTTAGCTTTCTTCAAAGCTTCTTGAGTAGAACTGAATAAGGCTGAATCCTCTGCAGTTGTTCCTTGACCTCTGCCACTTAAGAATCAGAATTGAATCTGAATCCTTCTTCTCAGCCTAGTTCCAGAGACTGATTTCTTGGATGGAGCCCTCTCTCTCCAACTTCTTAGATCTGCAGTTGAACTGCAAGATCTTCTTGTGTTGATACCCTTGGTACCACTTCAACAAATTGATCAACCTTGACAGCAATCTGATCAATTACTTCAACTTATCTCAACAACTTCAACAACAACAACAACAGTTTCTGTAAACTGTGGATGCCTATTTATAGGCCTTCTTCATGGTAACCGGCTGATCCGGTTCATAACTGACTTCTGACATCTCTGACAGTTGTTGTAGACCGGCTGGATCGGCAGCTGTCATGTCAACCAGTCACTTATTGAAAATCTCTAACAGTCAGTAAGTGTCGAGACTTTCTGTCTTTAAGTGTCGACACTTATAGTCCAAGTGTCGACACATGTTGTGTAAGTGTCGACACAAGTCTACAAGGTGTCGACACAATTCCTTGTATTTCTCGACACAAATTCTTCTGCATGTGTCGACACTGAAATTGAGTGTCGACACAAATACTTGTTCTTCTAGCTTTTGCTGAATTCTTCTAAGTGTCGACACATCTCCTTTGTGTCGACACAGCTTCTTGTGTTGAATCTGTCTAGTGTCGACACTGCTTCTTGGTGTCGACACATAGTCTTCTATGTTGAAACTTGCTGAGTGTCGACACAGCTCCTTGTGTCGACACATTTTCTTGTTGTTGAGACTTCAGCTGAGTGTCGACACATTCCCATAGTGTCGACACAATTCCTTAGAATAATTTGTTGTTCTTTCTGTTCTTTGCTAAGTGTCGACACAGCTCCATGTGTCGACACTTTCTTCAAGTGTTGAGTCTTTAGCTGTGTGTCGACACATTGTTCTGGGTGTCGACACATACTTCAAATGTTGACTCTTCTGTTGAGTGTCGACACATTGTGTTGAGTGTCGACACTTACTTCAAATGCTGACTCTTCTGCATAGTGTCGACACATTGTGTTGAGTGTCGATACTTACTTCAAATGCTGACTCTTCTGATAGTGTGTCGACACATTGTGCTGAGTGTCGACACATTCTTCAAATGCTGACTCTTCTGCATAGTGTCGACACATTGTGTTGAGTGTCGACACTTGTACTTAGACTCTGCAGACTTTTGCTGAGTGTCGACATAGCTCCAAGTGTCGACACTTTTTGGTGTAGACACAGCTTCACTGGGTGTCGACACAGCTCCTTGTGTCGACATTTTCTGTCTGCACTTTTCTTCACTGAGTGTCGACACAGCTCCAAGTGTCGACACTTTCTGTCTGGTGTCGACTCTGCTTCCCAGGTGTCGACACAATGACTCCAAGTGTCGACACTGCTTGTCTGGGTGTCGACACAAGCTTTCTTAAGTGTCGACACTTTCCCTCTGGGTGTCGACACATGGACTTAGAAACTTTTTGCTTCAGTCCAATTCTTTCTTAACCTGCACAAGTAACTCAAACATACATCAAATACATTATGATGTATATCATTGAGTTGGGTGAGGCTTCTTCAAATC
The DNA here is from genome assembly GCA_039583875.1 of Platanthera guangdongensis. NCBI lineage: Eukaryota > Viridiplantae > Streptophyta > Magnoliopsida > Asparagales > Orchidaceae > Platanthera > Platanthera guangdongensis. Next base: position 97,706,010 of record CM077163.1, read on the forward strand.
AGGTACATTTGACCAATGTACCCAACAATCTCCCCCTATTTGGAGAAGTCATAACCCTTAGTCAATGATATACACCATCCATAATTAAAATTACAAAATGATGTACAACAGATTATAAACAGCAGGGTAAACATAAACATGTAATAAATTCACACATGTATACACATTCAGCATTGCAGAACAAATAAGAAATAGACACATTTACAGAACAATCATGAAATATATTTATCATATATTGTTCTAACATTGTTCCTTATGCATTTTCCAAGGTTTACAAAAATGTTTTTCATTTAACAGATTACAACAAGCTTCAAGTTTAATTCCTAATCTATTTCTGATCAGGTTCTTTGATAACTATTCCCTTTCCAGCTTAAACTTGAGCTTTGACAGGGGCTTCAGCAGGTTCAGCAACAGCAGGCTTCTTTCCTTTTAAGTCCTTCTTTTTCAGCTCCTCTGCTTTGATTTTCTGCCTCTCAAAGTAGTGATATGGCTTGGGGAAGTACTTGCTAGGCTCCACAGCAGTTGGAGGTAGCTTTCTCATCTTAGCCTTCCTTCTGAATTGTACTACAGCCTCCTGCCTAATCTCATGCTTTCTCCATTCTGCCTCAGAAACCATTTGTTCCTTTCATGAGCATTGTCCTTTGCAGCTTTCCAGGCAGTAAGAATTATATTTCTAGAGGTAGGGCTCCATTGTTCAAAATCTGGCTTTTGTTCTGCTTGCTCCCTAAACCTCTTCTTTGACAACCTTGTCTCTTCTTCTTTGTTCATGGCCTCCTGTAGAGCTTCAGAAATAGGTTGAACAACCTTCTCAATATGAACATTGGCCTTGCCCTCCGTTGGGCTATACATTGTGCTGACATCTGCTTGAACCATGTCAAAATCTGGAGGTGGATATATTACTTGAGCTACTTCTTATTGCTCACCTCCAAGATATGCAGTTTGTATTCCTGATTCAGCCACATTATCATCATCACAAAGTGGAGGATAGCCCAGTGTAGCTCTGATGGAGTTAGATATCCATTTGGCATGGTCAGAGCTAGCTTTGACTAATACCCTCTCCCCCTTTATAACTTCTCTAGTCATATGGTCTCTGACATCATCCTTTTGAAACCTTATCTGACTATCCAAATACCTGATTCCCTCTTTAAAGTAAGGTCTGAGCTTAGTGAGCTATTCAGAGATGGCCTTCTGGGAATCTTTAATTGCAGTCTTGACAGCAGAAATCTCAGCTTGAAAGACCTTATCAAAGTCAGCCTTAGCAGCAGCAGTAGATGTTGAAGGTTCAGCAGTCTTATTCTTCAACTCAGTGACTATAGCATTATGGGAGGCAGTCAAATTATCATTCATTCTTAACTGATTCTCCAGCACATATCCTTGCTTTACTGCTATATCATCTACCTGAGCCTTGATCTTCTCCTGGTGAGTAGCCAAATAGACCACTGCATTCCCACCCTTGTGGAAGCAGTCAGTCATTTCCTTCTTGTTCAGATTCATCTCAAATCTTATAGAATTGATATCTTGTGCAAGATCAAACTGTAGGGACTTGTGCCCTTCATTCACATAAGCCTTTATTGCCTTCCTTTGCTCATCCAACTTGATCTGCATGGCAATCATCAAAGCACTATAATCAACTGTTGGAGCTTGTTGAACTATAGGCTGTGGGGCAATGGATTGCAAGGCTTTCTTTTAACTCTGACTTCTTCATTTAAAAACATAAAGTTTCTTCTTCTTGGCCCTAGCACTCTCCTCATCCTCAGAGGCAGAAGTGCTTGCAATATCAACCCTGTCCTTAGGGCTTTGAGGTTTGTCAGCTGGCACAGCAGTTGCCTTTTCAGTTTCCAGCCTAATAGGCTCTTCCAGAACTTCCATGTGCTCCCCCTCAGCAGCAGCACTCTTATCTTCAGCATCAATTTCTTTGTCAAAATCTGCCTGATCCAGATTTAGAAACAAATCTTCCATTGTATAATCATGAGGGGATGGAGCTGGAGATAGTCTTTGCTATTCAACCACTGACTCAGGTACCACTTCTTGTTCAGCAGATTTGTCTTCTAAAACAACATCTGGTACTTGACTGTTTAGCTGAGTTTGCTGATGGACATCAGACAAATCAGAATCTACTATAGAAAAATCTAAAGTGTTTAGTTCAGAGAGTACCTCTTGTATAATGGAGGTGGCTTGTTCACTCTCCAGTGTAGAGGGTTCTGCTACACCTGGAAGCTCCCCCTGACTGTGATCCCTATGGATGGGGCTAGCTGGAGGCAGCTCCCCCTGGATCTCAGCAGTCTCTTGAGGAGCAGGAGTCTTTACTACTGTCTCTTCCTCTTGCTCATCAGGTGTGAACACCACCTGTTCTTCACTCTCAGAACTGCTTGAGGACTCTTGTGCCACAACAACAGTTTTCCTTTTCTTCCTGGGAGGAGTGACTTTCTCTGTAACTGGCTTCTCAGGGGTAGGCATGTCCTTTGACAACACTCTTTCCCATCTAGAAAAGATCCTTTGATCCATCTTCCTCATGTGATTGATCTTACTTCCAGCAGTAGAGCTCATTACCTCTGGTATGGTACCAGCTAGGTAGAGACTGATAATCCTGCCCAGGTTGGGCTTTTTCAGACTTTCCTTTATTTTCTCATAAACTATCATAGACCAATCTGTTCTTAGGGTGAATATTATTCTGGTCATGACATTGAACATGGAGGCTGACACCCTGTCATGCCCTCCTGGCTTACTGAGGATAACCTTTCCCACAATCTCTGACATGAACTTTCCTTGGTTGTTCATGCCTTTCCTATTAAACACAGAACCTATCTTCATTTTGGGATCAAGTCCACACAAAACTAAAGCTTCCCTAATCTTGGAGGCAGTTACTTCTTCTTCATCTTGAGTCTTAGGTAGCTGGAGTACCTTCCTCAGACTTTTTGGTGAAATCTTGACCTTGGATCCATGAACTCTGGATTTGATTCTGTATCCAGATTCATCAACTGCAGCTCCAGTTAGGAATTCGAGCACTTCCTTCTTCTAAATCTTTGTTGTTATCACCGATTTTAGTTCTTGATCTGCGTCATCGAACGTGCCGCGCACTAGCTCATAGCCCTCGTTCACGTTCTCCTCAAGCTTAGGAGCCATTAGGTTTTGGAGAATTAGTCTTGAGAAAAGAGAGGTGTCGACAAAGGAGTTATGGTCTCGAAACTTTGAAAGCGTGTCGACAAACAAAGACAAAACCCTATTTATACCTTTCTGATTTTGAAGATGAACAGGCGGGACAGCTAGCTAAACATGTGTCGACACTGGCAATAAGTGTCGACACAGACTTATAATGTCTCGACACACATGTGTCGACACAAGTTTAGTCAACAGATATTATGTGTCGACACTTGGTTATGTGTCGACACAACATAACTCGACACATCGTCGAGACTTTACTTAGAAAATTCTGAGTAAAATATAAGTGTCGACACCATATTGGATGTGTCGACACCTACTTGACATGTGTCGACACTAACATTCTGAAGTGTCGACACCACATTTCTAGATGTGTCGACACGTTTTTCCTGAAGTGTCGACACCACTATTCTGTGTCGACATAGACTTGTCTATGTGTCGACACCTTTCTACTTAGCCAAATTTCTATTCTGTAAACTTAGTCTAATTTTATCATACCTAGTTCAATTTTGAATCTATTGAACTTAGCTTCTTCTAGTGGCTTAGTAAACATATCAGCTACTTGTTCATCTGTTTTAACATATTCAAGTGAAATATCTTCTCTTTCTACATGTTCTCTAAGAAAGTGATATTTAATCTCAATATGTTTTGTTCTACTATGAGATACAGGGTTATTAGCTATTGAAATAACACTTGTAGAATCACAGTAAAGTGGAGTTCTACTTACCTGAAATCCATAGTCCTCTAGCTGATGTTGAATCCACAGAAGTTGAGCACCGCAACTTCCTGCAGCTACATATTCTGACTCAGCTGTGGAGATAGCCACACTAGTCTGCTTTTTACTGCTCCATGAAATTAGTCTTCCACCCAGGAATTGACAGGTTCCAGTAGTGCTCTTTCTATCCTCTTTGCATCCTGCAAAGTCTGCATCTGAATAACCTGTTAGATCAAAGTCTCCATTCCTAGGGTACCAGAGGCCTAGATAGGGAGTGCCCTTTAGATATCTCAAAATTCTCTTGACAGCAGTCAAGTGAGACTCTTTAGGGCAGGCTTGATACCTTGCACAAACACATGTAGCATACATGATGTCTGGTCTACTAGCAGTCAAGTATAATAGGGAGCCAACTAACCCTCTATACAAGGTTTCATCTACAGGTTTCCCTACATCATCCTTGTTAAGAGACATACTTGACCCCATAGGAGTCTTCATGGTACTGGATGAATCCATACCATACTTCCTTATGAGTTCTAGGGTGAACTTTGACTGACAAATGGACAAACCACTCTCAGTCTGTTTAACTTGGAGACCCAAGAAAAACTTCAGCTCTCCCATACTACTCATTTCAAATTGACCTTGCATAAGTTTTGCAAACTTTTTGCAAAGGCTGCTTTCAGTAGACCCAAATATAATGTCATCTACATATATTTGGACTAGTATGACATTGCCTCTAGATTCCCTAAGGAATAGAGTCTTATCTATTTTCCCCCTTGAGAACTTGTTCTCAATGAGGAAATTAGATAGGGTTTCATACCAAGCCCTAGGGGCTTGCTTTAACCCATATAAAGCTTTCCTACGTTTATAGACATAATGAGGTAAAGTTGGATCAACAAAACCTTCAGGCTGCTCCACATAGACTTCTTCTTTCAAATTACCATTTAGGAATGCTGACTTGACATCCATTTGATATACCTTGAATCCTTGATAGGTTGCATAGGCCAAGAACATTCTTATGGCTTCCAGTCTGGCTACTAGAGCAAAGGTTTGATCAAAATCAATACCTTCTTCTTGCCTATATCCTTTAGCAACCAGTCTAGCCTTGTTCTTAATGATGACTCCTTGTTCATCCATCTTATTCCTGTAGATCCACTTAACTCCTATTACATTATGATCTTTAGGTTTAGGAACAAGTTCCCAAACCTTGCACCTCTTGAACTGATTAAGCTCTTCTTGCATTGCTTCAGTCCATTGTGGATCTTGTATTGCTTCTTCAAATTTCTTAGGTTCAACTTGTGATAGAAAGCTGGAATAGATTGCAGCATCCTGATTTCTGCTCCTAGTTTGAACTCCTTGTCTTGGATCTCCAATAATCAGCTCTACTGGATGATCTCTAAGATGCCTGTGGGCTGGAGGCATCCTCACTTCTGGTTGAACCACTTCAGCATCTGCATCATGTTGTATACCTTGGAATTCTTCAGCAACTGGCACATGTAGTTCTCCCCCTGGACAACAGCTACTCTCCTCAACTTGCTGTTTTGCAGCAGGCACCTCTTCTATAGTAAGCTTGTCCAATTCCTTTGTCAAACCTGTGGGGCTGCATACATTGCTAGACAACTCATTGTTAATAAGTTTTGTCTCATCAAAAACTACATGCACTGATTCTTCTACAACTTGTGTAGTCAAGTTGTAGACTCTATAAGCCTTACTATTATTGCTGTACCCAACAAAAATTCCCTCTTGGGACTTGGCAGCAAACTTAGTTAAGTAAGACTTCCCATTGTTAAGTATGAAGCATTTGCAACCAAAGATCCTAAAATAGGATAGGTTTGGTTTCCTGCCTTTCACAACTTCATAGGGGGTCTTGTTTAGCCTTTTAGTGATGGTAGCCCTATTTATAACATGGCATGCAGTGTTAACTGCTTCAGCCCAGAAATACTCTGGCAGTGATGTATCACTTAGTAGGGTCCTACCAGCCTCTATCAAGGTCCTATTTTTCCTTTCAGCAATGCCATTTTGCTGAGGTGTTCTAGGTGAAGAGAATTCTTGAAATATCCCAAAGTCTTCACATAGTTTTGTCATGCTTTCAGATTGAAACTCAGTACCATGGTCACTTCTAATTTTGACCACAGTACTATTAAGTTCATTCTGAATTTGAATGACAAAGCTGTAGAAGACACTAGGTGTTTCAGATTTCTGTCTCAAGAAGAACACCCAGGAAAACCTTGAGTAGTCATCAACAACTACAAAGGTATAAACCTTCCTACCTAAGCTGTAAACTGGCATTGGACCAAAGAGATCCATATGCAAGAGATATAAACACCTCATAGCATCTTTGTTATCAATGCTTCTAAAGGTGGATTTAGTCTGCTTGCCCTTTTGACATGCTGAGCAAATACCATCTTTAACACACTTAACTTGAGGACCATTCCTCACTAACTCTTTGCTAAAGAGTTTGCTAATTGTCTTGTAGTTAAGATGGGCCAGCCTCTTGTGCCATTTGACACAATGAGAGACTGTCTCATCAGCTACAAGACAAACTGGAGAACCATTGTTCTCAATCATAATGTCTAGGCAGTAGACATTTCTCTTCCTATTACCTGTCAAGATAATCTCTTGATCACTTGACCTCTTGATATGACAACCATTTTTAACAAATGAGATGTCATACCCTACATCACTTAACTGACTTATACTTATTAGGTTGTGTTTCAACCCTTTAACATAAGCCACTTGAGTAATGGTAACAAGGTTTGAAGAAATGTTACCAAACCCTTTGATCATTCCTTTCTCAGAACCACCAAAGGTCACTTTAGGACCATTTTTGATTGGAATGTAGTCCTTCAGTAGTCCCCTAGTTCCAGTCATATGTCTGGAACATCCACTGTCCAAGTACCATGTAGGGGTATGGCCACTTGGACTCACCTGCAAAACAGATTAATGGACCTTAGAACCCAAAGCAATCTTGGGTCCTTGGTACTTGTTAGTCTGTAACTTGACAAAGCTACCTACTGGCTTTCCACCAGGTAGCTTGCTACTCACCTTAGCACTGGCATTGTACCAACAGTCCATTGCAAAATGGCCAATCTTGCCACAGCACCAGCATTCAAACTTGTTGTACCTTTGCTTAGGTACTGCCTTGGCTGTCTTGACTACAGCTGGTTTGTTGAATGTTGGGGCTTTGCCCTTGGACTTAGACTTGGACTGCTCAGTCCCTGTAGGTCTAACAAAGCCCAGTCCAGCCTTGCCTTTATGATGAACAAATTCATCAATTAAAGGTAGCACTGATTTAGGTTTTGAAAACCTAGCAACAAGCTCTCTTTATTTCTGAAGATTGATCTCCAGTCTCTTAATTTGATCATTCTTATAGGTGATAGTTCCCATCTGAATCACAGTAATGTGTTTCAGCCTGGCTACCTCATTCAATTTTTGATCAAATTGTTTCTCAAAATCTGTTGCAACAGCCTTGAGATCAGCAATCTCCTTTGCCTGACTTTTGGCTAGGGTCTTGCATTTCTTGTAGGCTTGCAACAGCACCTTATATTCATCTATAAGCTGATGAATATCTTCCTCAGACTCAGATACATTCTCATCACTTGATGAAGAAGAATCTGATTCTGAACTAGAACAAGAATCTGAATTTAAACTTGAACTTTGTACCTGACTGGGTCCTGGCTGCTCCAGGATTTTGGCACTGTCTGTCAAAGCCATTAGCCCTTGGCAATGACTGTCTTCTTGTTCATAAATTGACTCCAAGATCTCCATGAATTCTTCCTCTTCTTCTTCTGCATACAGCCCTATGTAGGCTTCAGCCTCAGACTCAGTTTCTGAAGAAGATATATCTGATAGAGTCTTTTCCTTCTTAGCAACAAAAGACTTTTCTTTCTTCCCTTTGAAGTTAGTCTTTTTCCTGTCACCAGAATCCTTTCTCTTCTCTGGACAATCTGCAATAACATGGCCCTGTCTATTGCAGTAATAGCAAACAATCTTTGAACCAGTTGCCTTGCTTGACTTTGTCCTCTTCCTGTCTTTCTTTGAAGACTTTTTCTCCTGATGAAAGGCTTCCTTTCCCTTTGAAGAAGAAGGTCTTGACCTCCACTGTTTCTTCCTCAGGAATTTCTGAAAATGTCTAGTGAAGGCAGCAAAGTCTTCATCACTTTCACTGCTCTCACTCTTTGTGCTGATAGACTCATCAGATTCTGATTCAACTACCTCTGGAGGTGGAGTTGAAGACTTATTCCTGCACTTTCTGGGAACTTCTGTCTTGAAAGCAACAGTTCTTTCTTTGTGCTCAGTCCTTGTTGATTTCTCCTCCTCTTTTCTCACTGTTAACTGCATCTCATATGACAATAGCTTGCCAAACAGTGTGGGAGGTGGAATTTCCCCCAACTTAGCCATTTCTCTTATGGCACAGATCTTGGTGTCCCAATCTTTGGTTAGGGACCTTAAGAACTTGTCATTTAGTTCATAGTTAGTGAACTCTCTTCCATAAGACATGAGTTCATTAACTATTCTGTAAAATTTCTTATAGCACTCAGTGATGCTATCACTCTTTCCTTGCCTAAAGCTCTCATACTCCTGATTTAGCAAGGACTTCCTATCTTGCCTAACTTCTTCAGAACCTTCCATATAGACAATGAGAGTATCCCACATCTCTTTTGCTGTCTTACAGTGAATTAAGTTCTGAAAAGTGGCATCATCAATGGCACTCACTATTATGTTTTGTGCCCTCTTGTCCATGGTGGCCAGGACAATTTCATCCTTAGTCATCTCAGAGAAATCCTTTGGAGTTCTCTGATTTGCATCCAATACTGAAATCTTCATTGGCACATAAGGCCCTTCCTTTACTGTGATGTATATTCTAGGGTCAGAGGCTTCCATAAATAGCCTTACCCTCTCTTTCCAGATCCCAAAGATCTCCTTTCAGCATATGGGTAATTTCAATGAACCCAATTCCTTGTGATTCTCATAAGAACCCATGTTTCTTGATGTTCTTGATTTTCTTTAAACTGTGTAATACCTTACTCTGAATCTGCCAAACAGGATTTCCTCAGGCTGTTAGTCCTTGTTTTGAGGAACCTGGCTCTGATACCACTTGAAAGATATGATACCTAAACACCTAGAGGGGGGGGGGTGAATAGGTGACCTAATCCTTTTCTAACTTTGTTGGCAGCCAAACAGTTATATCACAGATTTCTAACTAGTTTATTACAGCAATTAGCAATAATCTAACATACACAGCTAATCCACAGCACATTCACAGCACAGCACACAGTGATTTATAGTGGTTCCCCAAGATATGGGTACATCCACTTTCCCCCTTCGCCTATCTAGCAGTGTACTAGATTCAGCCAAACTTCTCCACTGTCTCAGAACCCAAATTGGTTCCTACCTCAGGCCCAAAGCCTTACAACTCAGCTTTATCCCAAAGCCTACACTCAGCCAATCAAGGCCTACACTCAGAGATCTCAATCTCCTATACTCAGGCAAACAAGCCCTACCCTCAGCCTTTATAAATATAGGCTTACAATCACTCAGATCCAAAGGATCCTACAAGTTAAAAAGATATTACAAAATATAACTCTACAACTCAGAATAATAAGAGAGGAGTTGAGAGATTCTTGATGAGTTCTTGGAAGAACTCAGCTGGATTCACCCTGACTTAGCTTTCTTCAAAGCTTCTTGAGTAGAACTGAATAAGGCTGAATCCTCTGCAGTTGTTCCTTGACCTCTGCCACTTAAGAATCAGAATTGAATCTGAATCCTTCTTCTCAGCCTAGTTCCAGAGACTGATTTCTTGGATGGAGCCCTCTCTATCCAACTTCTTAGATCTGCAGTTGAACTGCAAGATCTTCTTGTGTTGATACCCTTGGTACCACTTCAACAATTTGATCAACCTTGACAGCAATCTGATCAATTACTTCAACTTATCTCAACAACTTCAACAACAACAACTGTTTCTGTAAACTGTGGATGGCTATTTATAGGCCTTCTTCATGGTAACCGGCTGATCCGGTTCATAACTGACTTCTGACATCTCTGACAGTTGTTGTAGACCGGCTGGATCGGCAGCTGTCATGTCAACCAGTCACTTCTTGAAAATCTCTAACAGTCAGTAAGTGTCGAGACTTTCTGTCTTTAAGTGTCGACACTTATAGTCCAAGTGTCGACACATGTTGTGTAAGTGTCGACACAAGTCTACAAGGTGTCGACACAATTCCTTGTATTTCTCGACACAGATTCTTCTGCATGTGTCGACACTGAAATTGAGTGTCGACACAAATACTTGTTCTTCTAGCTTTTGCTGAATTCTTCTAAGTGTCGACACATCTCCTTTGTGTTGACACAGCTTCTTGTGTTGAATCTGTCTAGTGTCGACACTGCTTCTTGGTGTCGACACATAGTCTTCTATGTTGAAACTTGCTGAGTGTCGACACAGCTCCTTGTGTCGACACATTTTCTTGTTGTTGAGACTTCAGCTGAGTGTCGACACATTCCCATAGTGTCGACACAATTCCTTAGAATAATTTGTTGTTCTTTCTGTTCTTTGCTAAGTGTTGACACAGCTCCATGTGTCGACACTTTCTTCAAGTATTGAGTCTTTAGCTGTGTGTTGACACATTGTTCTGGGTGTCGACACATAATTCAAATGTTGACTCTTCTGTTGAGTGTCGACACTTACTTCAAATGCTGACTCTTCTGCATAGTGTCGACACATTGTGTTGAGTGTCGACACTTACTTCAAATGCTGACTCTTCTGATAGTGTGTCGACACATTGTGCTGAGTGTCGACACATTCTTCAAATGCTGACTCTTCTGCATAGTGTCGACACATTATGTTGAGTGTCGACACTTGTACTTAGACTCTGCAGACTTTTACTGAGTGTCGACACAGCTCCAAGTGTCGACACTTTCTGGTGTAGACACAGCTTCACTGGGTGTCGACACAGCTCCTTGTATCGACATTTTCTGTTTGCACTTTTCTTCACTGAGTGTCGACACAGCTCCAAGTGTCAACACTTTCTGTCTGGTGTCGACTCTGCTTCCCAGGTGTCGACACAATGACTCCAAGTGTCGACACTGCTTGTCTGGGTGTCGACACAAGCTTTCTTAAGTGTCGACACTTTCCCTCTGGGTGTCGACACATGGACTTAGAAACTTTTTGCTTCAGTCCAATTCTTTCTTAACCTGCACAAGTAACTCAAACATACATCAAATACATTATGATGTATATCATTGAGTTGGGTGAGGCTTCTTCAAATCAGGTACATTTGACCAATGTACCCAACACTTCCCCTTCCTTCCCTCTTGAAGAAAACCAAGAACTCTCCCTTATTGCTTCCGTGGATCTCCGCTGGTGACTCCGAAGAAAGCGTTGTGCGTCAACTCCTTCCGGTGAGGCTCCATGGAATTTCGTGGAAGTTGTTCCTTTCCACCTTCGTTGTGCTTTTCCTCCACTCATATTTGTGGACGAAGTCGAAGATCCATTACTTGGGATTGGGTAATGATTTCAGATCCTCCTCTTGTGTGATTTCTTTCTTAAATAGTTGGAGGTTGTGAGACACCGACTTTTTTCCCGCTGCTTTGAATCCGTCATTTTTGAAATCTGATTTTATTGTTTATGTTCTTCAATTTCATTAATCGAATCTGGATCGGGTGGATCATTTTTGCTTGATCCAAATATTGGAAAATAGCCCTTATTAGATCTCTAAAGGATTGGTGATTCTTAATGTTATATTCGGATTTTTTGGAGCAACAAGAGTACTTTGGGATCATACTTTTAGTCAAGTTCTTATCAAATTGTGGTTGTGAAGTTGCATTATAAACGATAAATATTGGAGCGACTAGGAGTCATAATTTTAGGTGTGTGAGATTCGTGTTTGGTCCAACCCGTGAGAGTGTTTATAATTATTTATAATAAAATCGATGGCATACATCACTGGGCTTGGGAGAAGTTGGTGTTAGCTACACCCCAGGGTCCGAACTCTCGTTGGGGCCAGTTTTTGGTTCCATTTCTGGAGCGTGAGCGTGGACTGTAGTTGATATAAGAAAATCTTACGGCTAAGTCTCATGTATAGAGGGAAGGACGAGGGATCAGGCTCGAGAGGTTCTCCACCTCAGGAGAGTGGGGTGACGTTGCGGATGCTGGAAGACTTCAGGCAGGAAGTCTTGCAGACCACCCGTTTAGCGTTCCCGAAAAGGAGCGAATAGGCGACGCCTCAGGTTTCAGTATTTGCAGCTCCATCATTGGGCGAGAATTCTCCCGGGCAGCATCCCGGAAAGGATGTCCCGGCAGAGGTTGGTGAAAGGGATGTCACCGGGCGGGTGCTTTCCCCGGGCAGGCTAGTGCTTACGGGCTCAAGGAGCTTAGATCCCGAGATGTGCCCTCTTGCCAGGTGGTTTGTGTTGGATCCTGTGGTGCACTTAGATGGAGGGTGAATAAGGGTTTATTAAATTTACCTTAACTAAGCAGAGTTAACTTGGTGAAAAACAAGGAAATCAAGACTAATTTTTCATAAGAAGAATTGAACACACAAAAATTCATAAAAATACAAATAATAACAATTTATTTCAAAAGTGCTAATCAGAATACAATATATCTCTATAGAGCTAGATACAAAGGCTTATGGAAATTACAATTTACTTTTGATTTCGCTGGTCCTTCTACCAAGGATCGGAAGGCTAAAGCGTATCTCTCCCTAGATCTTCCTACTAGCCTCCCCTAGATCTAAACACGATCTAGATGCTGCACACAAGGCAACAATTTCTCCCTAAGCTACACAAGGACTTGGAAGCCATGCAAAAGGCTGCAATTTTCCCCTAAGCCATGCAAGGACTTAGACGCCATACACAAGGCGGCGATTTCCCCTAAGCCACACAAGGACTTAGACGCCACGCACAAGGCAGCAATTTCCCCTCTCCATTACAATAGGAATAAGAACAAAACAAATTGAAAACTTCATAATTAAAACTCCCTTCAAACAATTCGTTGAAGATGCCGACGAATCCTTGCTAGGGTGCTTTGAATGTCGGGTACATGCCATCGATCTTTTGTGCTTTGGACATCTGAGAGTATGGAGTAATTCTGGAATCTGGAGCTCTCTAGATCGGATAAACAGGAAGGAATACTCCAGTTATTGAAATTCGTCTTCTCCACAGAAAATTGACTGGCTTTTATACTTTGGCGATATCGCCTGACGACACTAGGTTTCACCAACTAATAATATCAGTACTGGCTGCCACGTGTCCCATGTACTCCTCATTTTATGTTGGGTATTGCATCCACAATAACCCAGATTTGTATGAAGTCAACCTTTGAACTAAGATGAATTAAGTTTGTATTTGATGTCTTTTCTAGTTGAGTGTTTGCAGGATATATTTGTCAAGTGTAGACCAATGTCAATCTACAATGAGTCACAAAACACAGGACCATACAATGTAATCCCTCATTATGTGATCCATGGTGTTGACTCATGTGTAGCCTCTCTATTGGGACACACTTCTTTTTCAAGCACTAAATCCATGGGAGAAAGGAGGGTTGTTGTATTTCTTGAGGAAAATAAGTTTACAGTTTTACAGAAAAATTTCTGTCTTTTTCCTGAGTGGGAACTTTTGTACTCGAGAAAAACTTTAGTTTATACCCGAGTAAGATTTGTCATGTATTCGAGTTGTAGAAGCAATTCTCGAGAAAGCTTAGTGTTGTTCTCTAGAAAGCCATGTGTTCTCGAATACTGCATGACTTTCCTTCTCGAGTTGCCTCATTTCCAGACAAAATATTTTTCTAAGCCTTTTTCTCGAGAAGCCACATGTTATTTATCGAGAAGGTCAGTATTACTTCTCGAGAAGTATAAGTCATTTCTCGAGTAACAGATTCTCTTCTCGAGTAACAGAATAATTTTCTAGAGAACAGAAGTTCATTTTTCTCAAGTACTTCTTTTCTTTCTCGAGATGACAAAATTCCACCTTTATATCTTTACCAAGTATTTTTCTCGAGAAGCAAAATATTTTTCTCGAGAAGGCTATTTTTAGTTCTCGAGAAACAGAAAAATTTTCTTGAGACCTAGAATATTTTTCTCGACAGTCAGACATCTTTTCTCGAAATACTTCTTTGTTCTCGAGTACCAGAGTACTTCTTCTCGAGAAAAGAAATATATTCTTCTCGAGTACTTTTTTGCATTCTCGTGATTGCTGAATTCCACCTCCACATTTTTCCCAAGTGTTTTTCTCGAGATCCTCATCATTCTTCTCGAGAATCAGAAAACTCCTTCTCGAGTACAACTCTTCCTCTCGAGAAATGCTGAACTGTTTTCTGAACTTTTTTTAAGTTTCGACATACGTATTTTCAAATGTGATTATCACGTGATTGCTCCACGTGTCATGCATTTAATATGATGATGACTGTTAGGTAAGTCCTATAATATTTCTTCTCATAATCGACAAACCCTAAGAAGAAAAACCCAAATATTCTTAATCGCATATTCTCTTTCCAAAATCATAAGCCGGCGCCGTTCATCGCCTTCATCGTCGATCTGCTTTCGATCCAGAGATTCAGAAGAAGAGATTCAATAGTTCAAGATCTTCTACATCGACAGATTCTTTCCTTGATTGTGTTGAGCCCAAAGCTTTCAGATTCAGAGATTTAGTCGTGTCTTCTTCAATCTATTTCTCACAGAGCTTCAAAGTTTAAGGATGAAGAAGTGCTGAAGATTCAGGTCTTGAATAATACTGCTTGTATATTTCTTTGTAAATAATTTTTTTCTTGTAGAAGATTGTTCTCCGAGTTGTACGAGCATTATTCTCCGAAATTTTGTAGGAAGTTTCTCTTTTGAGTGTAGATCCTGTTTTAGGGATCGAGTTGTAGGAACTTTGTTTTGAGTGGTAGGATTGTTTTCAATCCGAGAATAGTGGAGTAGCCTAGTCTAGTGTGTTGCTAGATCGTTGAGGTGGAAAGATGATGTACCCAAGGTTGGGAAACCACTATAAATCTTGGTGTCATCTGTGTATGCTTGCTTATTTTTCTGTGCATCTTTCGTTCAATTTTTATTCGTCAAAAAGAAGCAAAACTCACCTATTCACCCCCCTCTAGGTGATTTAGGTAGACAACTTAAACATTTTTCAATTGATGTCAGAGGGAGATTGTTCATCAAAAGGTTAACTACTTGAATAGATCTGCCCCAAGTTGTCTTTTGAGTGATTCAAGCATGGACAGAAAAAAGGATTTTGCAAACTTCCTTTATGCGCAAAGACAAACTTTCCAATATGGAAAGAAAGAATTAAATTTTTCATGGAAGTTGTGGACCCAAGAATCTTCATGATTGTGGAAGAAGGACCTTATATTCTTATGACGGTCTCCACTATTGATCCCACCAAGAAAGTTCCAAAAAATCTGATGGATCTTGATAAAGATGAGATTGCACTTGTCTCCTTAGACAAGAAAGCCAAAGATATCATCACAAGTGTAGTTGATGATTCTATCTTGCAGGACCTGATTCACTGCCAATCCGCAAAGGAAATGTGGCAGTCTCTCATCATCTTGATGGAATGTACTGAAGAGGTTAGTGATGACAGAATATCCCTCCTGAATCAAAAATATGAAGCATTCAAATAAGGTCCCAAGGATTCAATTGCAGATACTTTTGAAAGCTTCTTCAAGATTGTTAACGGCCTAAGAGTATATTGTCGGGTATTCGCTAATGGAGAATTGAATGATAAATTTCTGAGGTCCCTAACTGTTGGGTACATTGGTCAAATGTACCTGATTTGAAGAAGCCTCACCTAACTCAATGATATACATCATAGTGTATTTGATGTTTGTTTGAGTTACTTGTGCAGGTCAGGAATACACTGGACTGAAGCTAAAAATTCTAAGTCCATGTGTCGACACCCAGAGGGAAAGTGTCGACACTTGAGAAAGCTTGTGTCGACACCCAGACAAGCAGTGTCGACACTTGGAGTCATTGTGTCGACACCTGGGAAGAAGAGTCGACACCAGTCAGAAAGTGTCGACACTTGGAACTGTGTCGACACTCAGTGAAGAAGAATGCAGAAAAGCTGTGTCGACACTTAGCAGAAGTGTCGACACCTAGAAGAGCTGAGTCAACACCAGGAAGTGTCAACACTTGAAGTAAGTGTCGACACTCAGCAAAAGTCTGCAGAATCTAAGTACAAGTGTCGACACTCAACACAATGTGTCGACACTATGCAGAAGAGTCAGCACTTGAAGTAAGTGTCGACACCCAGCACAATGTGTCGACACTTAGCTAAAGACTCAGTATTTGAAGTAAGTGTCGACACTCAGCACAATGTGTCGACACACAACCAGAGGAGTCAACACTTGAAGAAAGTGTCGACACTCAGCACAATGTGTCGACACTTAGTTGAGGACTCTACACTTGAAGAAAGTGTCGACACAAGGAGCTGTGTCGACATTTAGTAAAGATCAGAAAAGTTACAAAATATTCTAAGTACAAGTGTCGACACTAAAGGAATGTGTCGACACTCAGCTGAAGAAACAAAAGTGAAGACTTGTGTCGACACCAAGAAGCAGTGTCGACACTTGACCGTTTCAACACATAAAGTTGTGTCGACACAAAGGAGTTGTGTCGACACTTAGAAGAATACAGTTGCAGAATGAAGTACAAGTACTTGTGTCGACACTCAATTTCAGTGTCGACACATGCAGAAGAAACTGTGTCGAGACACACAAGGAATTGTGTCGACACCTTGTAGACTTGTGTCGACACTTACACAACATGTGTCGACACTTGGCCTATAAGTGTCGACACTTAAGAACAGAAAGTCTCGACACTATCTGACAGTTAGAGGAATTTCAAGAAGTGACTGGTTGACAAGACAGCTGCCGATCCAGCCAGTCTACATCAACTGTCAGTGATATCAGAAGTCTGTTATGAACCGGACCAGCCGGTTACCATGAAGGAAGCCTATAAATAGGCACTCATAGTCTACAGAAGATATGATCAAGAGATTACGAGATTGATTGTTGAAGTAATATAGAAGTGGTTGACAAAGTTTTTACAGAGAGAGTTCAGATCTTTGTAAAAGTGGTATATTGAGTATCAACACAAGAAGATCTTGCTGTGCATCAGCAGATCCAAGAAGTTGGAGAGAGAGAGCTCCAACCAAGTATTCAGTCTTTGGAACTAAGGCTGAGAAGAAGAATTCAGAGTCATCTGGATTTCAAGAAGCAGAGGTCAAGGAACAACTGCAGAAGATTCAGACTAATTCAGTTCTAATCAAGAAGCTTTGAAGGAAGCTAAGTCAGTTTGGATCTAACTGAGTTCTTCCAAGAACTCTTCAAGAATCTCTCAACTCCTCTCCTATTTTCTGAGTTGTAGAGTTAACTATTGTACTTTCTATTTTAACCTGTAGGATCCATTGGATCTGAGAGAATTGTAAGCCTATTTTATAAAGGCTGAGGGTAGGGCTTGGTTGCCTGAGTGTAGGAGTTGAAGAACTCTGAGTGTAGGCCTGGGTGGCTGAGTGTAGGCCTTTTGGCTGAGTGTAAGGCTTTGGGCCTGAGGTAGGAACCTATTTTGGTTCTGAGTTAGTGGAGAAGTTTGGCCGAATCTAGTACACTGCTAGATAGGCGAAGGGGGAAAGTGGATGTACCCAAAGATTGGGGAACCACTATAAATTAGTGTGTCTGCTGTGGTGTGCTGTGCTGTGGATTACTTGTTTGATTTCTGTAATTGCTGTTAGCTGTAGTACTCTGTGAAATAATTGTTGTGCTGCCAACAAAGTTTTAAAAAAGGTTTAGGTCACCTATTCACCCCCCCCCCCCTCTAGGTGTTTAGGTACCATATCTTTCAAGTGGTATCAGAGCGAGGTTCCTCAAAAAGGACTAACTGTCTGAGGAGATCCAGTTTGGCAGATTCAGTATAAGTCAGGAAACAGTTTCAAGAAAATCAAGAAACATGGGGTCTTCAGAGAATCACAAGGAATTGGGTTCAATGAAACTGCCCATTTGCAGAAAGGAGATTTTTGGAATCTGGAAAGAAAGGGTAAGGCTGTTCATGGAGGCCTCTGACCCTAGGATCTACATCACAGTCAAGGAAGGGCCTTATGTGCCCATGAAGATTTCAGTCTTGGATGCTACACAGAGAACTCCAAAGGATTTTTCTGAGATGACCAAGGATGAGATTGTCCTAGCTACAATGGACAAAAGGGCACAGAACATCATAGTTAGTGCAATTGATGATGCCACCTTCCAGAACCTTATTCACTGTAAAACAGCAAAAGAAAATGTGGGATACCCTCATTGTCTACATGGAAGGTTCTGAAGAAGTAAGACAGGATAGGAAATCCTTGCTTAATCAAGAATATGAGAGCTTTAGGCAAGGAAGAGGAGATAACATCACTGAATGCTACAAAAAGTTCTACAGAATTGTTAATGAACTCATGTCCTATGGAAGGGAGTTCACAAACTATGAATTGAATGATAAGTTCTTGAGGTCCCTAACCAAAGATTGGGACACTAAGATCTGTGCCATCAGAGAAATGGCAAAGTTGGGAGAAATTCCTCCTCCCACACTATTTGGCAAGTTGTTATCTTATGAGATGCAATTGTCAGTAAGAAAAGAGGAGGAAAAGTCAACAAGGACTGAACACAGGGAAAGGACTGTTGCCTTTAAGTCAGAAGTACCTAGAAAGAACAGGACTAAGTCATCAACTCCTCCTCCAGAGGTAGTTGAATCAGATTCTGATGAGTCTGTTAGCACTAAATCTACAAGCAGTGAAAGTGATGAAGACTTTGCTGCATTTACCAGACATTTTCAGAAATTCCTGAAGAAGAAACAGTGGAAGTCCAGACCTTCTTTTTCCAAAGGGAAAGAAGTTCAGTATCAGGAGAAGAAGCCTTCAAAGAAGGACAAGCAAAGGACAAAGACTAGCAAGACAACTGGGTCTAAGATTGTGTGTTACTGCTGCAACAGACAGGGTCATGTAATTGCAGATTGTCCTGAAAGAAGGAAAGAATCCAGTGGCAAAAAGAAGACTCACTTCAAAGGAAAGAAGGAGAAGTCCTTTGTTGCAAAGAATGAGAAGACTCTTTCAGATATTTCTTCTTCAGACACTGAGACAGATGCTGAAGCCTATATAGGGCTATTTGCTGAAGAAGAAGAAGAGTTTATGCATATCATGGAATCAATCTATGAACAAGAAGAGGTTCAGTGCCAAGGACTAATGACATTGACTGAAAGTACCAAAATCCTGGAGCAGCCAGGACCTAGTCAGGTACAAAGTCCAACTCCAAGTTCTGATTCCAGTTCTAGTTCAGAGTCAGAATCATCTTCATCAAGTGATGGAAGTGATTCTGAATCTGAGGGAGATATTCATCAGCTCTTAGATGAATACCAAGTACTGTTGCAAGCCTATAAGAAAAGCAAGATCCTAGCCAAAAGTCAGGCAAAGGAGATTGCTGATCTCAAGGCAGCAGCAACAGATTTTGAGAAGGAGTATGATCAAAAACTGAATGAAGTAGCCAGGCTGAAACACATTACTGTGATTCAGATGGGTACTATTACATTTAAAAATGATCAAATCAAGTTGCTGGAGATCAATCTCCAGAAGGAAAAAGAGCTAGTTGCTAGGTTTTCAAAACCTAAATCAGTGCTACCCTTGATTGATGAATTTGTTCATCATAAAGGAAAGGCTGGATTGGGGTTTTGTTAAGCCTGTGAGGACTGTTCAGGATCAGTTCAAGTCCAAGGGCAAAGCCCCAACATTCAACAAGGCTGCTGTGGTCAAGACAGCAAAGGTTGTACCTAAGCAAAGGTACAACAAGTTTGAATGCTGGTGTTGTGGCAAGGTTGGCCACTTTGCCTTGGATTGTTGGCACAATGCCAGTGCCAAGTTGAGTAGCAAGTTACCTATTGGAAAGCCAGCAGGTAGCTATGTCAAATTGCAAACTAACAATCACCAAGGACCCAAGTTTACTTTGGGTTCTAAGGTTCATTAATTTGTTTTGCAGGTGAATCCAAGTGACCATACCCCTACATGGTACTTGGATAGTGGTTGTTCCAGACACATGACTGGAACTAGGGGACTACTGAAGGACTACATCCCAATCAAAAATGGTCCAAAGGTGACCTTTGGTGGTTCTGAAAAAGGAATCATCAAATGGTTTGGTAACATTTCTTCTAACCTTGTTACCATTACTAAAGTGGCTTATGTTAAAGGTTTGAAACACAACCTCATTAGTATAAGTCAATTAAGTGATGTAGGGTATGACATCTCATTTGTTAAAAATGGTTGTCATATCAAGAGGTCAAGTGATCAAGAGATCATTTTGACTGGATATAGAAAGAGAAATGTCTACTGCTTAGACATTATGGTTGAGAACAATTGTTCTCCAGTCTGTCTTGTAGCTGATGAGACAGTCTCTCAATGTGTCAAATGGCACAAGAGGCTTGCTCATCTTAATTACAAGACTATTGGCAAACTCTTTAGTAAAGAGTTAGTGAGGAATGGTCCTCAAGTTAAGTGTGTCAAAGATGGCATTTGCTCAGCTTGTCAAAAGGGCAAGCAGACTAAATCCACCTTTAGAAGCTTAGACAACAAAGATGCTGTGAGGTGTTTATACCTCTTGCATATGGATCTATTTGGTCCAATGCCAGTTCACAGCTTAGGTAGGAAGGTCTACACCTTTGTAGTTGTTGATGACTACTCAAGGTTTTCCTGGGTGTTCTTCTTAAAGCAGAAATCTGAAACACCTAGTGTCTTCTATAGTTTTGTTAAGCAAATTCAGAATGAATTGAACTGTACAGTGGTCAAAATTAGAAGTGACCATGGTACTGAGTTTCAGTCTGAAAGCATGACAAAGCTGTGTGAAGACTATGGGATATTTCAAGAATTCTCTTCACCTAGAACACCTCAGCAAAATGGCATTGCTGAAAGGAAAATAGGACCTTGATAGAGGCTGGTAGAACCCTATTAAGTGATTCATCACTGCCAGAATATTTCTGGGCTGAAGCAGTTAACACTGCATGCCATGTGATAAATAGGGCTACCATCACTAAAAGGTTAAACAAGACCCCCTATGAAGTAGTGAAAGGCAGGAAACCAAATCTGTCCTATTTTAGGATCTTTGGTTGTAAATGCTTCATACTTAACAATGGGAAGTCTTACTTAACTAAGTTTGCTGCCAAGTCCCAAGAGGGAGTGTTTGTTGGGTACAGCAATAATAGTAAGGCTTATAGAGTCTACAACTTGACCACACAAGTTATAGAGGAGTCTGTGCATGTAGTTTTTGATGAAACACAACTAATTAACAATGAGTTGTCTAGTAGTGTGTGCAGCCCTACAGGTCTTACTAAGAAGATGGACAAGCTAACCATAGAAGATGTACCTGCTGCAAGACAGCAAGTAGAAGAAGATGGCTTATGTCCAGGGGGAGAACTACATGTACAAGGAGCTGTTGAAGTACAAGGAACTCAGCTTGATGAAGATGCTGAAGAAGTTCAACCAGAAGTAAGGATGCCTCCAGCCAACAGGCATCTAAGAGATCATCCAGTAGAGCTGATCATTGGAGATCCAAGACAAGGTGTTCAGACAAGGAGCAGAAATCAGAATGCTGTAGTATATTCAAGTTTTCTGTCTCAAATAGAACCAAAGAAATTTGAAGAAGCTATACATGATCCACAGTGGACTGAAGCAATGCAGGAGGAGCTAAATCAGTTCAAAAGATGCAAGGTGTGGGATCTGGTTCCTAAGCCTAAAGATCACAATGTGATAGGAACAAAGTGGATCTACAGGAACAAGTTAGATGAACAAGGTGTCATCATTAAGAATAAGGCAAGACTGGTTGCAAAAGGATATAGGCAAGAAGAAGGTATTGATTTTGATCAAACCTTTGCTCCTGTAGCCAGACTGGAAGCCATAAGAATGTTCTTGGCCTATGCAACCTACCAAGGATTCAAAGTATACCAAATGGATGTGAAGTCAGCATTCCTTAATGGTAATTTAAAAGAAGAAGTATATGTGGAGCAGCCTTCAGGTTTTGTTGATCCTACTCTTCCACATCATGTCTATAGACTTAGGAAAGCATTGTATGGGTTAAAGCAAGCTCCTAGAGCTTGGTATGAAACCCTATCTAGTTTCCTCATTGAGAACAAGTTCACAAGGGGGAAAATAGATAAGACTCTATTCCTTAGGGGATCTAGAGGCAAAGTAATACTTGTACAAATATATGTAGATGATATTATATTTGGGTCTACTGAAAGTAGCCTTTGCAAAAAGTTTGCAAAGCTTATGCAGAGTCAATTTGAAATGAGTGTTGGGTACATTGGTCAAATGTACCTGATTTGAAGAAGCCTCACCTAACTCAATGATATACATCAGAATGTATTTGATGTTTGTTTGAGTTATTTGTGCAGGTTAGGTATACACTGGACTGAAGCTGAAAATTTCTAAGTCCATGTGTCGACACCCAGAGGCAAAGTGTCGACACTTGAGAAAGCTTGTGTCGACACCCAGACATGCAGTGTCGACACTTGGAGTCATTGTGTCGACACCAGGGAAGAAGAGTCGACACCAGTCAGAAAGTGTCGACATTTGGAGCTGTGTCGACACTCAGTGTAGAAGGATGCAGAAAAGCTGTGTCGACACTTAGCAGAAGTGTCGACACCTTGAAGAGCTGAGTCAACACCAGACAGTGTCGACACTTGGAGTTGTGTCGACACTCAGCATAATTCTGCAGAGACTAAGTACAAGTGTCGACACTCAACACAATGTGTCGACACTCAATCTAAAGAGTCAACATATGAAGAATGTGTCGACACTCAGCACAATGTGTCGACACACACTCAAAAGAGTCAACATATGAAGAATGTGTCGACACTCAGCACAATATGTCGTCACACACTCAAAAGAGTCAACATATGAAGAATGTGTCGACACTCAGCATAATGTGTCGACACACACTCAAAGAAGTCAACACTTAAAGAATGTGTCGACACTCAGCACAATGTGTCGACACATAACCAGAAGACTCGACACTTAGCAAAGAACAGAAAACTTGTAAAATATTCTAAGTATAAGTGTCGACACTCATGGGATGTGTCGACACTCAGCTGAAGAATCAAGAATGAAGACTTGTGTCGACTCCAAGAAGCAGTGTCGACACTTGACAGTTTCTACACATGAAGATGTGTCGACACAAAGGAGATGTGTCGACACTTAGAAGAATACAGAAAGAATGAAGTACAAGTGCTTGTGTCGACACTCAATTTCAATGTCGACACATGCAGAAGAAACTGTGTCGAGACATACAAGGGAATGTGTCGACACCTTGTAGACTTGTGTCGACACTTACACAACATGTGTCGACACTTGGTCTATAAGTGTCGACACTTAAGAACAGAAAGTCTCGACACTAACTGACAGTTAGAGAATTTCAAGAAGTGACTGGTTGACATGACAGCTGCCAATCCAGCCGTCTACAGCAACTGTCAGCAAAGTCAAAAGACTGTTATAAACCGGATCAGCCGGTTACCATGAAGGAAGCCTATAAATAGTCACCCACAGACTACAGAAATGTTGAGATAATAATTAAGAAGTTCACAAACATTACATGGTGTGATTGAAGTAGTTGATCAGACTAAATCAAGAAGTGATACACAGTAGATCAACACAAGAAGATCAGGCAGTCCAACTGCAGATCTAAGTAGTTGGAGAGAGAGAGCTCCAACCAAGGATTCAGTCTTTGGAACTAAGGCTGAGAAGAAGAATTCAGAGTCATCTGGATTTCAAGAAGCAGAGATCAAGGATCAACTGCAGAAGATTCAGACTAATTCAGTTCTACTCAAGAAGCTTTGAAGAAAGCTAAGTCAGTTTGGATCAAGCTGAGTTCTTCCAAGAACTCTCCAAGAAACTCTCAACTCCTCTCATTCCTTCTGAGTTGTAGAGTTAGAATTTGTAATTTCTATTATAACTTGTAAGATCCATTGGATCTGAGTGATTGTAAGCCTATTTTATAAAGGCTGAGGGTAGGGTTTGGTGCCTGAGTGTAGGAGTTGAAGAACTCTGAGTGTAGGCCTTTGATTGGCTGAGTGTAGGCCTGGGTGGCTGAGTGTAGGCCTTTGGCTGAGTGTAAGGCTTTGGGCCTGAGGTAGGAACCTTGTTGGGTTCTGAGCTAGTGGAGAAGTTTGGCCGAATCTAGTACACTGCTAGATAGGCGAAGGGGGAAAGTGGATGTACCCAAAGATTGGGGAACCACTATAAAATTAGTGTGTCTGCTGTGTTGTGCTGTGTTGTGGCTTTTCTGTGTGATTTCTGAAATTGCTGTTAACTATAATAATCGGTGATAAACTGTTGTGCTGTCAAACAAAAGTTAAAAAAAGGTTTAGGTCACCTATTCACCCCCCCCCCCCCCCCCTCTAGGTGTTTAGGTACCATATCTTTCAAGTGGTATCAGAGCCAGGTTCCTCAAAATCAGGACTAACTGTCTGAGGAGATCCAGTTTGGCAGATTCAGTTAAGTCAGGAAACAGGAAACAGTTTCAAGAAAATCAAGAACATGGGTTCTTCAGAGAATCATAAGGAGTTGGGTTCAATGAAATTACCTATATGCAGAAAAGAGATCTTTGGATCTGGAAAGAGAGGTTAGGCTGTTTATGGAAGCCTCTGACCCTAGAATATACATCACAGTCAAAGAAGGGCCATATGTGCCTATGAAGATTTCAGTTTTGGATGCAAATCAGAGGACTCCAAAGGATTTCTCTGAAATGACCAAGGATGAGATTGTCCTAGCAACTATGGACAAAAGGGCACAGAACATCATAGTCAGTGCAATTGATGATGCCACCTTCCAGAACCTTATTCACTGTAAACTGCAAAAGAAATGTGGGATACCCTCATTGTCTACATGGAAGGTTCTGAAGAAGTAAGGCAAGATAGGAAGTCCTTGCTTAATCAAGAATATGAGAGTTTTAGGCAAGGAAGAGGAGATAGCATCACTGAATGCTATAAGAAATTTTATAGAATTGTAAATGAACTCATGTCATATGGAAGAGAGTTCACAAACTATGAGTTGAATGACAAATTCTTAAGGTCCCTAACCAAAGACTGGGACACCAAGATTTGTGCCATCAGAGAAATGGCAAAGTTGGAGAAATTCCTCCTCCCACACTTTTTGGCAAGTTGTTATCCTATGAGATGCAATTGTCTGTAAGAAAAGAAGAAGAAAGTCAACAAGACTGAATACAGAGAAAAGACTGTTGCCTTTAAGTCAGATGTACCTAGAAAGAGCAGGACCAAGTCATCAACTCCTCCTCCTGAGGTAGTTGAATCAGAATCTGAAGAATCTGAAAGTACAAAATCTACAAGCAGTGAAAGTGATGAAGACTTTGCTGCATTCACCAGACATTTTCAGAAGTTCCTTAAGAAGAAACAGTGGAGGTCTAGACCTTCATCTTCCAAAGGGAAAGAGGTTCAGTATCTGGAAAAGAAGCCTTCAAAGAAGGACAAGAAAAGGACCAAGACAAGTAAGGCAACTGGATCCAAGATAATTTGTTACTGCTGCAATAGACAGGGCCATGTTATTGCAGACTGTCCTGAAAGAAGGAAGGAATCCAGTGACAAGAAGAAAACACACTTCAAAGGAAAGAAGGAGAAGTCCTTTGTTGCAAAGAATGAGAAGACTCTTTCAGATATGTCTTCTTCAGACACAGAGACAGATGCTGAAGCCTATATTGGGCTATTTGCTGAAGAAGAAGAAGAGTTCATGCAGATCATGGAATCTATCTATGAGCAAGAAGACTGTCAAAGCCAAGGACTGATGGCTTTGACTGAAAGTACCAAAAACCTGGAGCAGCCAGGACCCAGTCAGGTACAAGGCTTAACTCAAAGTTCTGATTCCAGTTCAAGTTCAGAGTCAGAGTATTCTTCATCAAGTGATGAGAATATGTCTGAGTCTGAGGGAGATATTCATCAACTCCTAGATGAATATCAAGTACTATTGCTAGCCTATAAGAAAAGCAAGACCCTAGCCAAAAATTGGCCAAGGAAATTGCTGATCTCAAGACAGCTGCAATAGATTATGAGAAGAAATATGATCAAAAACTAAATGAAGTGGCCAGGCTGAAACACATTACTGTGATTCAGATGGGTACCATTACATTTAAGAATGATCAAATTAAGAAACTGGAGATTAATCTTCAGAAGGAGAAAGAGCTAGTAGCTAGGTTTTCAAAACCTAAATCAGTGCTACCCTTGATTGATGATTTTGTTCATCATAAAGGAAAGACTGGACTGGGATTTGATAATCCAGCATGGACTGTTCAGAATCAGTCCAAGTCCAAGGGCAAAGCCCCAACATTCACTAAGACTGCTGTAGTTAAGACAGCCAAGTCTGTACCTAAGCAAAGGTACAACAAATTTGAATGTTGGTGCTGTGGCAAAGTTGGCCACTTTGCTTTGGACTGTTGGCACAATGTTAGTGCCAAAGGTAGTAACAAGATACCTGGTGGAAAGCCAGTAGGTAGCCTTGTTGAGTTGCAAGCTAACAGTTACCAAGGACCCAAGAAACCATTGGGTTCTAAGGTTCAGTAATTTATTTTGCAGGAGAATCCAAGTGGCCATACCCCAACATGGTACTTGGATAGTGGATGTTCCAGACACATGACTGGAACTAGGGGACTACTGAAGGATTTCATTCCAATCAAGAATGGTCCAAAGGTGACCTTTGGTGGTTCAGAAAAAGGAATCATCAAAGGGTTTGGTAACATATCTTCTAACTTAGTTACCATTACTCAAGTGGCTTATGTTAAAGGTTTGAAACATAACCTCATTAGTATAAGTCAATTAAGTGATGTAGGGTATGACATCTCATTTGTTAAAAATGGTTGTCATATCAAGAGGTCAAGTGATCAAAAGATCATTTTGACAGGTTATAGGAAGAGAAATGTCTATTGTTTAGACATTATGGTTGAGAACAATAGTTCTCCAGTTTGTCTTGTAGCTGATGAGACAGTCTCTCAATGTGTCAAGTGGCACAAGAGGCTTGCTCATCTAAATTACAAGACTATTGGCAAACTCTTTAGTAAAGAGTTAGTGAGGAATGGTCCTCAAGTTAAGTGTGTCAAAGATGGCATTTGCTCAGCTTGTCAAAAGGGCAAGCAGACTAAATCCACCTTTAGAAGCATTGACAACAAGGATGCTGTGAGATGTTTATATCTCTTGCATATGGATCTATTTGGTCCAATGCCCAGTTCACAGCTTAGGTAGGAAGGTCTACACCTTTGTAGTTGTTGATGACTACTCAAGGTTTTCCTGGGTGTTCTTCTTAAAGCAGAAATCTGAAACACCTAGTGTCTTCCACAGTTTTGTTAAGCAAATTCAGAATGAATTGAACTGTACAGTGGTCAAAATTAGAAGTGACCATGGTACAGAGTTTCAATCTGAAAGCATGACAAAACTATGTGAAGACTATGGGATATTTCAAGAATTCTCTTCACCAAGAACACCTCAGCAAAATGGCATTGCTGAAAGGAAAAATAGAACCTTGATAGAAGCTGGTAGGACTCTATTAAGTGATTCTTCACTACCAGAATATTTCTGGGCTGAAGCAGTAAACACTGCATGCCATGTGATAAATAGAGCTACCATAACTAAAAGGTTAAACAAGACCCCCTATGAAGTAGTGAAAGGCAGGAAACCAAACCTATCCTATTTCAGGATTTTTGGTTGTAAATGCTTTATACTTAACAATGGGAAGACTCACTTAACTAAGTTTGCTGCCAAATCCCAAGAGGGAGTGTTTGTTGGGTACAGCAGTAATAGTAAGTCTTATAGAGTCTACAACTTGACTACACAAGTTGTAGAGGAGTCTGTGCATGTAGTTTTTGATGAGACACTTCTTATTGACAATGAGTTGTCTAGTAGTGTGTGCAGCACCACAGGTCTTTCTAAGAAGATGGACAAGCTAACCATAGAAGATGTACCTGCTGCAAGACAGCAAGTAGAAGAAGATGGCTTATGTCCAGGGGGAGAACTACATGTACCAGGAGCTGAAGAAGTTCAAGGAACTCAGCATGATGAAGATGATGAAGAAGTACAACCAGAAGTAAGGATGCCTCCAGCCAACAGGCATCTAAGAGATCATCCAGTGGAGCTGATCATTGGAGATCCAAGACAAGGTGTTCAGACAAGGAGCAGAAATCAGAATGCTGCAATATATTCAAGTTTTCTGTCTCAGATAGAACCAAAGAAATTTGAAGAAGCTATACAAGATCCACAGTGGACTGAAGCTATGCAGGAAGAGCTAAACCAGTTCAAGAGGTGCAAGGTTTGGGACTTAGTTCCTAAGCCTAAAGATCACAATGTGATAGGAACAAAGTGGATCTACAGAAACAAGCTAGATGAACAAGGAGTCATCATTAAGAATAAGGCAAGATTGGTTGCAAAAGGATATAGGCAAGAAGAAGTATTGATTTTGATCAAACCTTTGCTCCAGTAGCCAGACTGGAAGCCATAAGGATGTTCTTGGCCTATGCAACCTACCAAGGATTCAAAGTATACCAAATGGATGTGAAGTCAGCATTCCTTAATGGTAATTTAAAAGAAGAAGTATATGTGGAGCAACCTTCAGGTTTTGTTGATTCTACTTTTCCACATTATGTCTATAGACTTAGGAAAGCATTGTATGGGTTAAAGCAAGCTCCTAGAGCTTGGTATGAAACCCTATCTAGTTTCCTCATTGAGAACAAGTTCACAAGGGGGAAAATAGATAAGACTCTATTCCTTAGGGAATCTAGAGGCAAAGTAATACTGTCCAAATATATGTAGATGACATTATATTTGGGTCTACTGAAAGTAGCCTTTGCAAAAAGTTTGCAAAGCTTATGCAGAGTCAATTTGAAATGAGTAGTATGGGAGAACTGAAGTTTTTCTTGGGTCTCCAAGTTAAACAGACTGAAAGTGGTCTTTCCATATGTCAGTCTAAGTTCACCCTAGAACTCATAAGGAAATATGGTATGGATTCCTCCAGTACCATGAAGACTCCTATGGGGTCAAGTATGTCTCTAAGCAAGGATGATGCAGGGAAACCTGTAGATGAAACCTTGTATAGAGGGATAGTTGGCTCCTTACTATACTTGACTGCAAGTAGGCCTGACATTATGTATGCTACATGTGTTTGTGCCAGGTATCAAGCCTGCCCAAAGAGTCTCACTTGACTGCAGTCAAGAGAATCTTGAGATATCTAAAGGGCACACCTTATCTAGGCCTCTGGTACCCTAGGAATGGAGATTTTGATCTAACAGGCTATTCAGATGCAGACTTTGCAGGATGCAAGGAAGATAGAAAAAGCACAACTGGATCCTGTCAATTCCTAGGTGGAAGACTTATCTCTTGGAGTAGTAAGAAGCAAACCAGTGTGGCCATCTCCACAGCTGAGTCAGAGTATATAGCTGCAGGAAGTTGCTTGCTCAACTTCTATGGATTCAACATCAGCTAGAAGACTATGGATGTCAGGTAAGTAGAACTCCACTTTATTGTGATTCTACTAGTGCTATTTCCATAGCTAATAATCCTGTATCTCATAGTAGAACTAAACATATTGAGATAAAATATCACTTTCTTAGGGAGCATGTAGAAAGAAATGATATTGCACTTGAATATGTTAAAAACAGATAATCAGATAGCTGATATGTTCACTAAGCCCTTAGATGAAGCTAAGTTTAATAAGTTCAAAATTGAACTAGGTATGATAAACTTAGACTAAGTATACAGAACAAAAATTGGCTAAGTAAAAAGGTGTCGACACATAGACAAGTCTATGTCGACACAGAATAGTAAGTGTCGACACTTCAGAAAAATGGGTGTCGACACATCTAGGAAGTTAGTGTCGACACTTCAGAATGTTAGTGTCGACACATGTCGAGTAGGTGTCGACACATCCACTAAGGTGTCGACACTTAAGTTTTACTCAGAATTTTTCTAAGTAAAGTCTCGACACATGTCGAGTATAGTGGTGTCGACACTTAATCAAGTGTCGACACATAGAATCTGTTAACTAAATTTGTGTCGACACATGAGTGTCGAGACATTATAGGTCAGTGTCGACACTTATTGACAGTGTCGACACATCTTTAGAAATTCCTCCCGCCTGTTCGTCTTCAAACAGGAAAGGTATAAATAGGGTTCTGTCTTTGATTGTCGACACGCTTTCAAAGTTTCGAGACCTAAACTCTTGTGTCGACATTTCTCTCTTCTCTAGACTAAATCTTCAAACCCTAATGGCTCCCAAGCTGGAAGAGAAAGTCAACGAGGGATATGAGCTCGTGCGAGGCGCATTTGACGACAGCGATCAGGAATTCAAATCGGTGATTACCCTAGTCAGCGATTCAGGACTGGAATTCTTGGTTTCAGAACCAACGAAAATCTGGAAGAAAGAAGTAATTGAATTTCTTACTCAAGCAACTGTGGACGACTCTGGATTCAGAATCAAGTCCAGGGTGCATGGCACCAAAGTCAAACTATCCCCCAAGTCTTTGAGAAAGGTACTTCAGCTACCTAAGATTCAAGAAGAAGAGGAGGTAACTGCTTCTAAGACCAGGGAAGCTCTTACTTGGTGTGGACTGGATTCACAGATGAAGGTGGGATCAGTCTTCAATAGGAAGGGGATGAACAATCAAGGCAAGTCTTGTCAGAAGTAGTGGGCAAGGTAATTCTGTGCAAACCAGGAGGGCATGACAGGGTGTCTGCCTCCATGTTTGAAGTAATGACCAGAATCATCTTCACTCTGAAGACAGATTGGTCAATGGTGGTTTTTGAGAAAGTGAAGGAAAGCCTGAAGAAGCCCAATCTGGGCAGGATTATAAGTCTCTACCTGGCTGGATCCATTCCAGAGGTAATGAGCACTGCTGCAGGAACAAAGATAAATCATATGAGGAGAATGGACTCCAGAATATTCTCAAGATGGGAAAGGGTGCTGGTGTCAAAGGACTTGGCCACCCCTGAGAAACAAACTTCTAAAACAGACTCTCCTCCCAGGAAGAAAAGGAAGACAGCTGTTGTGCCTCAAGAGTCCTCAAGCAGCTCAGGCAGTGAAGAACAAGTGGTCTTCACTCCTGAAAGTCCAGTAGATGTGACTGCAGCAAAGTCACCTGCTCCTCAGGAGCCAGCTGATATCCAGGGGAGCCTCAGCTGTAGAACATCCATCTACACTGGATAGTGAGGCAGGCTACTCTCATCATTCAAGAGGTACTTGTTGATCTTAACATTTTGAATTTTGTATAACAAATTCTGATTTGTCTGATGATCATCAGCAAAATCAGCCAGCAAACCCAGAACCAGATGTTGTTCAATCCAGACACTCTATTGTGTTACCTGATGCAGTGGTAGAAGAACCAAGGACATCTCCTGCACAGTCTCCACCAGAGTATACCATGGAAGATCTGTTTTTGAACTTGGATCAAGAAGATTTTGATATGGAAAAGACTGCTGCTGATGCAGTGAAGGATGCTGTTGCTGAGGGGGAGACTTTGGATATAATAGAAGAGCCTATAAGGCTAGATTCTGAGCAGGCACAAGATGTGCATACTGAAAGAACATCCAGCCCTAAGGATAGGGTGGATATAGCAAGTACATCTGACTCTGAAGATGAGGAAGCTGAGCAAGCTAAGAAAAAGAAGTTCTTTGTATTCAAGAGGAGGAGCCAAAGCTATAAGAAGGCTTCTAACAAACAGTTGCTCAGCAATTCACTAGTTCAACAAGCTCCATCCACTGATTATAGTGCTCTACTGCTTGCAATGCAAATCAAGATGGATGAACAAAGAAAAGCCTTAGAAACTTATGTTGATGAAGGGCACAAAGCACTACAGTCTGATCTGGGCCAGGAAATCAAGTCTATAAGGTTTGAAATGAACCTTATAAAACTGCAATGACTGATTGTTTTTACCAAGGGTGCTAATGCTGTGGTATATCTGGCTAAACATCAAGAAGCAATTAAAGAAAAAGTAGATGATATAGCAGTCAAACAAGGCTATGTGCTGGAGAATCAGTTGAGGATGAATGATAACTTGACTGCATCTCACAATGCAATTGTCACTGAAATTAAGCATAAGTCAGATGAACCTTCAACTTCCTCAGCTGCTGCCAAGCTGATTTTGATAAGCTATTTCAAGCAGAGATTGCTGCTGTTAAGAATGCCATAAAAGATTCCCAGAAGGTCATATCAGAAACGCTACAAAGCTTAGACCGTTCTTTAAAGAGGGCATAAGATATTTGGATAGCCAAATCCGATTTCAGAAAGATGATGTAAGGGATCATATGGCTCAAGAAGTCTAAAGGGGAGAGAGTGTTAGGTCCAAGGCCAGTTCTGAGCATGCAAAATGGATTTCAAATTCTATAAGGGCTACACTTGGATATCCTCCCCTGTGTGATGACAATGAAGTAGGTGAATCTGGTATTCAAGGACATTTCTTGGAGTGAGCAACAAGCAGTGGCTGATGTCATCTATCCACCTCCA